>JAAGNO010027546.1:0-33346 GCA_033439905.1 Ceryle rudis
AAATAAATAAAACTTTTAACTTTTTTTACTTCTCAGAAGAAAATGTCTCCTTATTTCACTGCCTATTTTTGATGTCTCTAATGTGACATGAAAGAGCATTTGTCTACTTTAGTAGACACCCAGAAAAGAGGCTGTTTTGAAGCAATTTGGCCTATAAAAGCCAGTGAAGATAGAGGAACTGTATAAGCTGCCCCCAGACCCAAGAAACTACTCATGAAAACTTGCAATCATGTTGGTGTTTCCATATCAAAGATAACATGACTGAAGTAATAAAGTGAATTGAGTGAGAGTACCTTAAGGCAAATAATTACGCTTCATTTCTTGTTTCATCTTTCATATACAATATCTGGAGTGATTTGGAATGTAAGAGACAGGTGGAAAATGATCATAAAGGAAAACTCCTGAATGTCATCAGAATACATATGAAGCCAGATTCACATATGAATAATCTGAAAAGAGAACAAGACCTTGAACATCATTAATTCTAAGCCTGGATTTCTGTAAAATGATGAGGTATTGGTATTTAAAGCCACAATGTTCTGCTGCACTGAATCTGTCTCAGAGACCTGCTGGTTTTTTAACAGTTTCAGATTTCGGCCAACTATGTGTAAGTGCATTTACCAAACTCATTGTTTTTACTAAGTGTTTTTAACAAATCTAATGCCCAGCTATTTTAAAAGTGTAGCTCTTAGCGTGACCTTTGACCTCCCATGGGAAATTAGAAAATGGAGAATTTATTGGAGGAGGAGATCCAACAAAATTACAATCACGACAAGCTTGAATTACACCATGTAATTGAATCTATTCAGAAGCCAAAAATCAATGCAGTCAGCCAGAAGTATACCAAATGTGACATTCATTTTTTCTGCTTTATCAAGCTTAATTGATGTCTTAGGAACTAAATAAGAGAAATAGGCAGCCTTATGGTAGAAACCTCAAGAGATATTTCAAGTGGCTATTCATAAAGGCTGAAAATAATTCAGAAATTTTACTGCCAGTTATGTGCTGATAGAATAACTATGTTGCTTTTAAATACAACGTGCCCTGGAATTAATTTCATCCCCATCCCTGCAGACTTCTTACTGAGAGAGGTAACAGGCACAAATTGATCTAGCTGGCATATCCTGACTTAGAGAAGCTCTTCATTTGTCACTTTTGTTTGGGGCAGAAAGTTAACATAGCATGGCTAACAAGCTAACACTAGTGACATTTCTTGGCATTTCCAAATACACTTTGTCATAATGCATATGCATACATAAAATACACAAACATATCCCAGAATCCAACAAAGAAGAATACTTGTGTGAATTTAATAACATAGGAATACTTGAGAAAAATTCTTCATACCCCTGCCCCTTTGATCATATCTAAAATGATACAATAAATTCTAAGCTATAGTGATACGAGGAATACTGAGCTGATCACCATACAGTGTCAGTGTATTTGAAATTCACCAAAACAATCTGAGCAATACAGTATGGAATTGAGAGTAGCTCTGCTGATGTCCTGAAAAGTGTATTGAGAAGTAGCCAGATACTTTTGTACCGAGCGAGAACAAAATAGCATAAAGGGACACAAATGTCTACTAGAAAGCAAGATCTGGCTGAATTTTTCAGTAATCAGAACGAGGACTAACATATTTTGAATGCTGTATGATCTATAGATGATATTTTTCTAGAAAATTCCAGTGTCAGAATATTTTGATTTTGATAATTAAGCATTTTTGTTGATTCATTTATTATAATTTAGTATCAGTACTAGAGAAAGCAACTGTGATGAATGAATCTTATTCCAAGAGTCCTGCTGGTTTAGATATTTGCTCTGAGAGTTTCAAAGGATTTAAAGAGATGAGAAGCCTAGATTTTGTATTTTCTCTCTCACAAAACTTTCTGTCATTTACTGAAACCAATGATCACCCCTTGCATAAGCATAAGCAGATTTCACACAGGATTTAGTAGTAAGGGTGATGACATAAATAATGATGCAAAACTTTCTACATATTCAGACTGCTGGTATTTATATTAGAGGGAGAAAATATTTGTCCTTCTTCAGACATATATAAGGGGCTCTCTATGTGACAAAGAAGTTGGACAAGTTTGCAGTGGTTTTGGTACTTTTAAAAGCAAACTCTAGTTTCATCATATTTACTATCAACGTCATTTTAGTATAGACAAGACACAGGCCATCTGAAAATGACACAACTAACAGTGTAGACAAACTAGAGGGCAAATTTATACTCTGATCAATATTTCTTTATATTTGAACTGTCTGCAACTCTACATAGACACACTTTAGAAGAAACAGTCTTATGTCAACATAGACATTTTTCCCTATTTTCCCCTATTCTTTGGACCACAGGATATGTAAAATACTTGCTAAGACAAACAGTTTGTAGAACTCAGAATTATGTTTCTGAAGAAATCTTTAATAGTAAAAAATAATTTGTGCTGTTCATTTCCTGTGAAAATTGTACTGAAATGTTCAAGGATAGCAAGAAACATAGGCAATCTAAAAGCACTGAACCAGACAGGGCAGGCTCAGTACAACCAGCCCAGTTCCAAACAGCCTGCATAGTGTGGAATAGAGACACATATGTTGCCATGCTGTAGGATTTTAAAAAAAATGTATTTGTGAAATACATGAAAATCTCATAGCTTGGCATGCAAACGGATACTATCTAAATGTTTTTAATTAAAAAAAATATTCCTTATTGTTCACACCTATGGGCTCCCCAGCTGGAAGTAGGACACAAAGAATCTGTGGATGTTGGAAGTGTAATATTAGTTTTAATCATATTAGTCAGTCACCAAACCCATTAAAAAAGTAACACCCACCTATATTTGTGTTACTTTATCAGCTTTGGTAAGAAAATATCTTGTACTTGCATTCATTCATTTAAGTAATTAATTTGTGAAGAAATGGTTAGCTCAGTCTGAGAGATATATAGGCTTAGATTTAAAATCTAGCAATTGCCAAGACCACCTGCTTATAACCCCTCTCCTGTAGCATAATCTTATCTTCTGTGAAACATGTTACTGCACTTCTCTTTAGGCGTGATATAGATAAAATTTGCCAGCCCTGGAAGAAACTCCACTTTCAAATTCCAGTTAGTCCCAGATAGTTGCTATTTCTGTCATTTTCACTGCATGACAATCAGCTAAAATATCATCCACCATCTCAATCAACTTTACTGCAAGGCGAGACTGAATGTTAATTAGGCATTACTTTTGCTGTAAGGAAGAAGGGCTGATGAATCAGACCTCAAGCTATCAAGATCTAAACACACAAAATCTAATAAATAAACTAACATTGCAAAATGTTACAAAAAACCAAATTAACAGCAAGGGACAGTTCCTTCTAAGAAGCCTTTTATTTTATTTGCTTTTTTTTAATCTTTTGCGTATGAAGAGCAGCACAGGAGTTGTTAATTACACTTTTAAGAGCACCTATACAGTTCAATAGAAATCAGTACAGAAACACCCCCCACCTGCCTTAGTACCCTGATTCAGTGAAGATTTCACTAGTACCAGAATGAAAGCAATCAGCCACATGGCTCCATACTGAAACTAATTAGCCTGTTTGAAAAGTACAGCATTTTACCTTGGGCTGGCACTGTGCTATTGTGACTCAGTGACCTTCAGCATCTGAACTGAACTGTCTGGTTACCACGCAACTCTGTCAATGTACTAGTTGCAGCCTGCACAAGGTACATCGAGCTACACAGGCTTTCTGTCTTGGCACTTAACATTATGAGAGAATTTTGTTTGGGATCAAGATCTGTAATTGCACAAGATCTAAGGGATACACTATCACCCCTGAAACTAAATATCAGTCTCACTCACAAATGTGACCTTTGGAGGTGCCCAAGAGAAGTCTGTGTAGCTGAGAAAAGAATTTCAAGGGACTTTGTACTGATGAAAGACTGAAACCCCACTCAACCTAGTTATGCTACCTCCTTCTTCTGATGTGCCCTGGTCTCCATGTTGCCTTGCTTTTATGACAGTGGCAAGGACACAGCATGTATAAAGAAGAATTATTATGCCAGAGTCCATACAAGCAGCAGACAGGCCTCAGCCCACCTTACCCACTTTTACTTCTCAAAAAATATCTGTGATTTGCAAACACTTTTTTTGTACATATAACAGCACATTTCAGATTCTTTCCTGGCTTCTGGAGAAGAAGAAAAAACAACAAACAAACAAACAAACAAAAACCAACAAACAAAAACAACCAAAAAAAGCAACCTACATAAAAGAAACCTTCTCATTGTAAATCAGATACAAGCCCCAGCTATTCAAAATCATAAAACTTCTATTAATTCTTTCTTTCCTACCTCCCATTAGCAGCTAATCTCATTCATATAGCTGCAGCGTCCAAACTGGTAAAAGTTGTGATTCACTAAGAAGTAGTTGGGAACAATTTTTCTTATAATTAGAAGATATGATTGCTTTGGTGCTTTCTTCGACCCTTCCTGTTTAGCAAAGCATTTGGAAATTGTAGACATTTGTATTTTTAATATATAGAAAACTTTTGTTCAAATAAAATAATTAAATTCACAAAAAACCCCAACAATGTAGTGCTTAAAACCCCCTGGAGTACATTTGAAAGACATAAAAGCAAGACTTCAGGGCCATTAATTTCTTTACATTGAAAGTAAGCAATGATAATGTGGTTATGGGCATCAAACTGCAGTACATACATGCAGGAAAGGAAGATCTTGCTCATGGGAGAAAAAGAACAAGGCATTCAAAAGCTTGGTTAAATCTTTGTTTGATGCCTTGTCTTGAAATCAGAGAACAGAGAAAGAAAAAATCTCTTTTGTCTCCCTGCAAGGGGCTGAGGAGCAGCAGCAGGCTAAGGGTAAAAGGATGCCAGGCTGGAGCACAGCCTGTGCTACAAATATACCATGGAGAAGTAACATTTCATGGCATGGGACCTCAGCTCTCTACATAAGTAGCCTAATAGAATTGCTCCTAGCACACTTTTGGGCAGTGACAAATAGCAGTCTCCAATAACTCCTGAGTACAGTTCAGCATTAAGCACAGGTCAGGACCGGTTGCCAATAGGAAACTTGCCTGCAGCAGCCCTGTTATGTAAGGCAAGAGTCCTTTCATATTGATGCAAACAGTTATGTTGTAGCTGTTCTCAGTGTCAGCCACTGGTCCCAGGTACACTCAATTTACTAGGGTAGAGACAGTCCTGGTGCTGAACAGGGCAGCTGTGCAGGAATAACACTGTGTAACATAACAGTTGGACTCAAAGATTTTAAAGGTCGTTCCCAACCTAAATGATTCTATGATTCTATCTTCACTGTGTTTTGGCATACTTTGAAGAGATTTCCAAACCAATGCTAATCTGATCCTTAAAGTCAATGAAATACATCAAATTAACACGCAGATGCAAAAGAACAAAATAGATTTCCTCTGTTTGGCACTATACCTGAGGTAATTAATGATTCCTCTTGGACCTTCACCTCAGCTCAGAAATGCATAATCACAGCTGTATTACTTCAAGACTTGAGCTGGCTCAAAGGGAGAGAAGTTAAAATTGCAGATCTACAACAGATTTGGGCACTGGGAAGTCCAGAGCTAGGTGGTTCGGGTGAATCTACAGAAGCATCACAGAATATCAGGTATTGAACTCACAAATATTGGACTCAAAAATACTGACCTCATACAGACAGCACTTCTAGGAGTAGTCACTCCATCTTGTCACTTACCAAAAACTATCAGGAAGATTTTCTTTTTTGTGCAAATGGAAAAATATGGAGTGGAAAGTTACAAAGGAAAATAATACCATTATATGATGTTCACCTGGCTCACAGGGAAACTGAATCATGGCAACAAAACTCACACTTCTAACTCCTGTGGGGTTTAGGAGTTCAGTTGTCCATTCTTTATTTGCTGCTTGGACTAAAAAGGAAGCAGAGGACAGGCTAAAATGATCTGCAGTCTGCACCTAGACTTTATGCCACCAGCTGAAGCATGCTATAGTAGGATTTGGCAACTGTCAGTATCTAACTTTTCATTTAATTAGTGACCTGAATAATAATTCCTATTAACATACATCTCATTTCAGTAGAGGCAAATGACAGTTTTGCTATTGAACCCTATGAAATTGGAATTCCTCAATGTAATCAACTGTACAATATCAAACTATTGTGTGATAGTTCATTTGTCTATGTTTATATATCTCCTCTGTAGAACTAAGTGCCTTCCCAGAACTGATTAAAAAACCCCAAATGGTAAACTGTAGTTTTTGGTGTGTTTTCCATAATCCAGAAAACAAGATAACTGACTCTGAAGGGAATAGAAACATCCACAAAAAAACGTGAAAAGACAATTTTGCAGTTAGTTTCTCAGAAGAGATGGAATAGAAACACGAGCAGAAAACACCTAGATATATGAGCTTGGCTGTCTAGGAAGAGCATCTTAATGGTCTACATTTGCATAAGACATTTGCAGAGAAATAAATGCAGATGAATAAAACAAGAATTTATTACTGTGTTTTTGATTCTTTTGCCCATCTTGACACAACAGGGAACTGAACAGTTATAAAAAGCTTTAGTTTCTTTCTCTCCATATTTTTGGATAACTATTATTGACAAATGTTTCTCTAAGTTTTATGCATGATAAAGGCTGAGTGTGTTTGAAATTGATAACGGTTCTACAGTAATGTATATTTGCAAGACAGGCTGCCTGTGAATATATTTTAATGCAAATCTTATCAACAAAATGTCAGTAGTGTCCTGGTATTATTCCATACAGTTGCAGCATATTCACTACAGAGACAGAAAGCTGCTCACTAGGGATTCAAACTTCAAGCAGTGACAGAAGAAAGAAATATGAACATTGTATGGTTTCAAATAAACAACGTTACATCCCTGGACATTGTAGTTTTAAATAAAAATTTGAACTGAAGTTTCCATCTAGATACCGTTAGGCAAAAAGCATATAAAGAAATAAAAATAATACCATTTAAAAAATTTACAGCATGTTGTTGCTTACACAAATGAAGTTGAAAATTATATAGGTTTTCTTACTAACTAAATATGTCCTTGAGCCTGCCTTATTTTAGATGTGTAGTCTTTTCTTGCAAAAAAAGATTGTCTGTATGAGAGAAAAATATTCTTCTGCAGTTAACTGGGAAAAGGTGACATTCTGCTACTAATAAGAACTGAATAGAAGATTATTGCCTAACTTTCAAATAACTCTGGCATATTTCTGTGAGAAGAAGCTAGGTTGGAACACAGCTTAGATTAACAACTATGCTGTAGGAGGAAAAATGTGAGGACCATCATTATTTTTAGCTAATACATAACACATCAATCAATCACTGGTCTGTTGCTGGAGGCGATACTATCTCTATACTTGTCACTTACCTATCTGTTTTGTTTTAACATTATTTTAAGTTCAAGAGAACGAATTCTTACAGAAATGAACAAATTTTGCAGCTTTTATTGCAACTCCTTGAATACTCTAAGCAAGTAAAAGACTCCTGTTGATATATTTCATGGGGATCTTTCGGAGTGTTGTATAATATGGCAAAAGGATAGAAAATCTTTTATCTCAACACAACCAGTTTAAATGCAGTACATTTGAAGTAACCTAAAATGAATCCTTGCAGTCACTTCTGAGAAAAAAAAGTTTACATTGTTGCACATGTCTACATCTATGGCAAATGACATTTTACATCCATTTTCTGGTTAACTGGAGGATTGGGACTTTGTATTATGGACACCACAACAAGTGAATTCTTAAGTCTCATTCAAACAAGAGAAGGTGCTGGTCTGGAAGACCAATGGGGGGGGGGGGGCAAGGCAACAGCAGGGAAAGAAAACTCACATCATCAGAGATATCTGAGAATTCTAATGTTTTGAACTGAAACTTGTCAAATTTGCTGAGCAAAGACTACACTGTGTATTGTGCATTTGTGGAGCTGATTACTCTGTACCTGTCTTATCAAAATCTGTCCTCTTCCAAAATCCCATAAAACAGGCATTCCTCTACCAATTTCTGCTGAAAATCCCTATTGAGCCCATTTGCTCAGGGTTCGCAGAATGCACAGAGTTTACTTAAATTGTTACTTCTAATGGCTTGTTTGTTAGAACATCTGTTCCAGGACACCAGTTTTAAGACCCCTCCCACAAAGAATGAGGAAGGTTAGGATTTGAGCTGGTGCATCATAACAGACTGTGCTAATCACAGAGCTCTGGGAGGTAACTGCCTTTTATCCTTTTTCTGGATAACTGTGCTAGTATGAGTAAGAAGAGAAAAAGCCACATGGGCCAAAGTAGAGCAGATGATAGCAGTTCAGCTGGTCCAGGGGGAAAAATGTTGTCTTGAGTGGCTGAACTCAGAATTATTCTTGGTTTGCTTTGCTCCTTCATCCAACAAGTAGCAAATACAGACTCCATCAGCATCGCAAGAAGCAGAAAACCACTTACTGGGCAAGTATTTTTATCAGGCAAATGTGCAAAAAACACAACTCTGTCTTCCAGCCTTGGGGAGTGCAGTCCCTGCAGGAGACAGCATTTCAGAAATGCTCTGCTCTTATACAAGGAATCACAGAATCATGGAATGTTAGGGATTGGAAGGGCCCTCTAGAGATCATTGAGTCCAACCCCCCTGCCAAAACAAGATCACCTAGGGGAGGCCACACAGGAACGCATCCAGGTGGGTTTTGAAAATCTCCAGAGGAGGCTCCACAACCTCTCTGGGCAGCCTGTCCCAGTGCTCTGTCTACCTCACAGTAAAGAAGTTTCTCCTCATGTTGAGGTAGAACCTTCTATGCTCAAGTTTATACCTGTTATTCCCTATCCTATTACTGGGCACTACAGAAAAGAGTTTGTCTCCTTTGATTTGACACCCACCCCTCAGATATTTATAGACATTAATAAGATCCCCTCTCAGTTCTCTCAAGACTAAACAGCCCCAGTTCTCTCAGTCTTTCTTCATAGGGGAGATGCTCAAGTGCCTTAATCATCCTCATAGCTCTCTGTTGGACTCTCTTCAGTAGATCCTTATCTCTCTTAAACTGGGGAGCCAAAAACTGGATGCAGTATTCCAGGTGAGGTCTCAATAGGGCAGAGTAGAGGGGGAGGAGAACCTCCCTCGACCTGCTGGACACACTATTCTTTATGCACCCCAGGATACCATTGGCCTGCTCATGAGAGTGACGCAGTCAGGGGGGCTATGGCTGGTAGAGTGTAGCAGGATCAGCTGTATGCGGTGTGAACAGGTGGCACAGCTGAGAGAAGATGTTGAACAGCTGAGGAGCATCAGAGATGCAGAGAGAGAAATAGACTGGCGTAGATGATGGGCATTCTGTGCCAGAGGTGTCTCAATGGTCAGTTAAGTCCACCACTTGAATCACAACCACATCCATAATGAAAAAAAAGAAAGGTTATATAGTAGTGGGTGACTCCATTCTGGGAGGAACTGAGGGTCCAATATGCCAGGCAGACCCTCAGCATACAGAGGTATGCTGCCTCCCTGGAGCACAAGTTAGGGATATTACTAGGAAATTTCCTAGTTTGGTAAGGTCATCGGACTACTACCCATTAGTGGTCTTCCATGCAGGTGGTGATGAAATTGCAAACTGCAATCTAAGAGCTACTAAAAGGGACTTCAGGGCCCTGGGAAGGATGGTGAGGGAATCCAGAGTTCAGGTAATATTTTCATCCCTTCTTCTAGTTGTAGGTAGTGATATTGGGAGAATCAGGAAAATCCAGTATATTAATACATGGCTCCGTGGCTGGTGTCACCGCCAAAACTTCATGTTCTTTTATAATAGGATGGTTTATACAGCACCAGGCTTGCTAGCCTCAAATGGGAATCATCTTTCCCAAAGAGGGAAGAGGGTCTTTGCCCAAGAGATTTTGGGGTTGATCAATAGGGCTTTAAACTAGCTGCGAAGGGGGAGGGAGATAACAATATCAGGCTTGTCCGTGACAAGCTGTGTGATGACACACTAGGGTTAGAGGGTCAGGGTGCTACCAAAGGCCTTCAATCTGTTACTCTGTGTTGAACTGGGGGTGCAGCAGCACACCTGAATTCTTACAAAAATGAACCCAGGGCCCCTGAGGTAGTAGGAGAGTACAGGTACACATCCATAGAACACCTCAAGAGATTTAAGGGTTCTCTGCAAAGAAGGTGATGCAGCTGACAGCCCAGCTGAAGTGCCTCTACACAAACTCATGCAGGATGGGCAACAAACAGGAGGAGCTAGAAATCTGTGTGCGGTCAAGGGGTTACGACGTGGTAGCGATAACAGAGACATGGTGACACAGCTCACATGACTGGAATGTGGTCACGGATGGCTATGTCCTTTTTAGGAAAGACAGGCCAACAAGGCAGGGTAGTGGAGTTGCTTTTTACACGAGAGAGCAACTGGAGTGTATTGAGTTCTTTGTCTCTGACTATACTGCTGGAGACTGTCCTCAGGAGCTCCATTCCCCTGAGGCCCCAGAGGAATCCAGGATAAAGGAGTTTGCCCTGGTTGAGGAGTACTGGGTTAGGAATCAGTTAGGACACTTGAATATCCACAAATCCATGGGTCCTGATGGGATGCACCTGTGGGTGCTGAGGGAGCTGGCAGATGTCAGTGATAGGTCACTCTCCATCATCTTTGGTAAGTCATGGGTAACATGTGAGATGCCTGAGGACTGGAGGAAAGCAAATGTCACTCCAATCTTCAAAAAGGGCAGGAAGGAGGACCCAGGTAACTACAGACTGGTCAGTCTCACCTCCATCCCTGGAAAGGTGATGGAAAAAGAAGTCAGAGAGTTTTGGTCTATGGGGCAGAGTCTAGTTGGAGGCCTGTATCTAGTGGAGTCCCTCAAGGGTCAGTACTGGGACCAGTACTATTCAACATATTCATCAGTGATCTGGATGAGGGAACAGAGTGCACTGTCAGCAATTTTGCTGATGACATGAAACTGGGAGGAGTGGTTGACACGCCAGAAGGCTGTGCTGCCATTCAGAGAGACCTAGACAGGCTGGAGGACTAGGCGGGGAGAAATCTTACGAAATTCAAAACCAGCAAGTGTAGAGTTTTGCACCTGGGAAAGAACAATCCCAAGTGCCAGTAAAAGTTGGGGACTGATATGTCGGAGAGCAGTGTAGGGGAAAGAGACCTGGGGTTCTGGTGGCCAGCAGGATGACCATGAGCTAGCAATGTGCCCTTGTGGCCAGGAAGGCCAATGGCATCCTGGGGTGTATGAGAAGGGGTGTGGTTAGTAGGTCGAGAGAGGTCCTCCTACCCCTCTACTCTGCCCTTGTGAGGCCACATCTGGAATATTGTGTCCAGTTCTGGGCTCCTCAGTTCAAGAAGGACAGGGAACTGCTCAAAAGAGTCCAGCACAGAACCACAAAGATGATCAAGGGAGTGGAGCTCCTTGTAAGCTTCCCTTATGAGGAAAGGCTGAAGGAAATGGGTCTCTTTAGTTTGGAGAAGACGAGACTGAGGGGTGACCTCATTAATGTTTATAAATATATAAAGGGTGAGTGTCAGGAAGATGGAGCCAGGCTCTTTTCAGTGATGTCCAGTGATAGGACAAGGGACAATGGATGTAAACTGGAGCATAAGAGGTTCCACAAAAACATTTTCAAAATGTGAAAAAAACTTTTTCACTGTGAGGGTGACAGAGCACTGGAACAGGCTGCCAAGATAGGTTGTGCAGTCTCCTTCTCTGGAGACTTTCAAAACCTGCCTGGACACATTCCTGTATGACCTACTCTAGGTGATCCTGCTCTCAAAACCTGCCTGGACACGTTCCTGTATGACCTACTCTAGGTGATCCTGCTCTGCCAGGAGGGTTGGACTAGATGTTCTTTCAAGGTCCCTTCCAACCCTAACATTCTGTGATTCTATGTTTCTGTGAAGAGGACCAAGTTAGCCCTCTTAAAGTCCAGGGTAGAAATTTTACTTATTACACTTCTTCTTTCCCTAATGATATTAAATTCTGACATGTCGTGGTTGCTACAGCCAAAACTACCACCAAGCATGACATGTGCAACCAGACCTTCTCTGTTTGCTCATACAAGGTCCAACATCACACCTCTCCTTGTTGGTTCTTCAACCACCTGCAGCAGAAAGTTGTCATCAAAGCACTTCAGGAGCCTTTTGGACTGCTTATGCCTGGCTGTGTGATCCTTCCAACTAATAATACGGTGATTGAAGTCACCCCTGTGCACCAGGCATGTGATCTTGAGGCTACTTACAGCTGCCTGTAGAAGGCCTCATTGGCAGCTTCTTCCCGGTTTGGTGGTCTGTAGTAGACGCCCACAACAGTATCACCCATGTTCACATGTCCCTTAACTCTTACCCGTAAACTTTTAACACTGTCATCATCTTCCCCTGGGTTAAGCTTAATGCATTCTAGCTGCTTACTCACAGAGAGAGCAACTCCACCACCTTGCCTTGTCAGTCTATCCTTCGTAAAAAGTACATGGTCATCCATTGCCACATTGCAGTCATGTGAGCTATCCATGTCTGTGTAATCGCAATGACTTCATAGCCCTGCAACTGCACCCAGATGTCTGGTTCATCTTATTTATTTCCCATGCTTCTTGCATTGGTATACAGACACTTTGGAGACTTAGTAGAGGAGCATCTGTTACCATTGTGAGTATCACATAGTCCACTGTCCCCTACAACCCCTGGGATAGCAACGGAGCTAGTACACCATCCCCAAAGTCCCAGGCTTGTCTCCATTGAGCCTGTTTTTAACCCCTTCCTCTTTGAATCTATTTTAAAGCTCTGCCAATAAGCCTGGCCAACTCCCATGATAGAATCCTTCTGCACCGTTGAGACAGATGTACCCCATCAGCCACCACTACGCCTGGCCTTGTGGATTGAAATGTCCTACTGGTGGAACCAGTCTTGAAGCCAAGAGTTAAGTCTGTTGAGTCCTGCTCAGTCACATTTTGTATTTATTGGTTTTGGCATCCCAACACTTAGAATACTGGCCACTGTCAATCTTACCATGCTCTAATATGAAATTAGTTTTGCAAATTCTGCTCTTAGAGATGGGCTCTGAGTTGGGGGTGTTGTATGACACATCACAACACTCAGATCCTTTCATTTGAGCAAGATTTATATTGTACTCTTCCCAATTCACCATTTTTCCTAAACTCATGCACACAGCTTCAAGAGATAGTCAGAAAACTCAATTCAATCTGGTTTTAGAGGCTTTTTCATCATCTGAAGTCCTGTCATAGAGAAACTGCAAGTCAGTTAAAAATACAGAGCTATACATATGAAAGCAGAAGTTCCTAATCTTGACTGAGTTATTTAAAATGTTAATACAATAAACATATTAAAGAACATTAAAAATGAAACCATCATGATTTGGGGCTATCTTTGCATATTTCATAGCTAGATACATATTTCTCTCAGGCAAGACTGTCTAAAATTCATTGAAGTAGTCATTTCCTCACAGGAATTTTGTCACTCTTAGGACATTGTATAAACAAAGAAAAACACCCACACCAGATTATTCAACATGCTGTAGAAGAGGAATGTCTCTCCCAGCATGAAATGCTTCTCATCTGAGTTACCATATGCCTCCTACTCCTTATTCCATTTTTCCATCTCCTCTAGCATAAACACTTCCATCTATTAACAACCTTTCAAATTCTTTACACTTTAAATATTGTATAGCAACACATGTAAACAGAAATGTGTTACTTTTATTGCTGTCTTGGTACAGATTCACAGAAATTGGCAGCGGAATCTCAGCTCAGTGTATGAAATGCATACCTGCTCAGCTGCAAAATTTTATATGTAATAAATCCTGTCAAATGTTATATAAACCTCCACATTAAGGTAGTAATATTATGCTAGAGCATTTCCTCTGATGTGTCTTTCTAATTTCTTTCAAAGTGTCTCTGATACTTAAAAAAAAAAAAATCAGATGTAAGAGGAAACTGTCTTGGCCACTTACTATCTTAAAAACAAAACAGAGCAATTGGAGAATACTCCTCAGTACAGGTTTAACTGGCCGGAGCTTAGCCAATAAAAAGACTGAAGTTCTATTAAAGTCAATGTGCCCAATTCCTTCCCGGTACCTAAGTAACGGACAAAAAATAGGCAGACTGCTGGTTCAGAAGCCTGTTAAGGAGGCATTAAAACACTGAAACTCTGTCAGAGTGCAGAATTTATGGTCCAAGTGTTTTTTGTAAGGGCGGTTATTCCTCACAAGAACTTTTACTTTACTAATAAGTACTTTTGTATTCCTCTTCTAAGGAATTAAAAATAACTTAAAAAACCCCTAAGCTTTTACCTCTGGTTTGTTGAAGTCTAATCACAGTGAAACTGATCCAGAAATTTCCTTTTGTGTCAGTTCTGTATTAAGCAGCATTTCCTCTGCCACTGACAATAAAGTCAGTGCAAGGATTGGGTGGAGCCCTAGGGAACTAGCTCTAGGCTGATTTCTGAAGATGATGCTATTTGGTTCACTGAAAATGACCCATCATGCAGAAACCTGTCTACACAGAGGAAAGATCCTTAATGTTAGCACCTCTCATCAGGAAGTGAAGCTAAATATTGTGCCAATTGAGTAGTATAATAAGAAAGCAAAATGTGATTACATTTTGGGAATGTAAAATATTTTAATACTTTTAAGGTAATAACTGATGTGACATTAATGAATCCGTGTTTTTGTCTGATTTTTTTCACTGTGTTTATTTAAACAATTTACATGCAAAAATAGAATGAATAAAAATATTTTTCTTTTTAATGCATTTCTTCTGCAGGCTGGTAGCTCCAGATCATGCTCAGATCTAATTCTAAGATATTTAGAAGCCTGTCATCTCAGAAGGCCTACTATTATGAAAGTGCAAAGATTGTGAAATCAACTTTTTTTTTCATTATTTTAATTCTAAAAATCCATTTTGGATTACATGTCTGCATTAGTCACTAAAACCTCCACATAAGTCCTTTCATTCGTATTTAAATAGGCTATGTAAATCTCTCCATGTTTCTATTGACCTAGTCCGTATTGCTGATGAATAACTAATTAAAAACCCAATTTAACCTTATTTTCCCATTGGAAAAAAAAAATAAATTGAATGTTTCTACTAAATAGGTAATTGATAGAAGATTAATATTTATTATAAAACTTCTGTTTTCCTGGTTTATAAACGGTTATAATTAAAGTCCAGACTATAAACAATAATTGGATCTGTAGACATGTAATTTTCATTATTCTATCATTCTCTTTTCCTTACTTTCACCATGATTCAAAGACCCATTTAATTTTTAGTTTCCACAAGTCCCCAGTGAATTTCTACCAACCATCATAACAAAGCTCACAAAAATAAAAATTTAAAATATTTTAGGAAGGAAGTCTCACCTTCCCTAAGATCAGAAAGTAGCAGACATATAAAATAGTATACCTACTTTTTCAGCCACTGATTAGGAAATTAAGAGGAGATTCAAAATTAAAATAATTTACCCTATATTTTCTAGTTCTGAATTTGTTTCATATTCTTTTCCAGCACCAGATACTCTTCACTGTTTAAAATAAAATACTGGGATTCTGAATCTTTCAATTCCTGTTTTCAGTAGGATTTCTCAGTTTTGAACAGGTTTTATACTGAAGTTGCAGTAGTCTGCTCCTATGTTAAATACGGCGCAACAAGGCATGGTGCATCGAGAGCTTTTTTCTGCTCTTGTGCCTCCAGTATAAGCAGAAACACTAAAATAAAGATCAAAACCGATCACTATAAAGTGGCATAAAATAGTTTATAGAAAATTTGGGATAATAAAGAGAATGTAAGAGTGAAAATCAGAAAAGTGATATATAGGGAAGCCATGTGTCACTGCAAATGGCACTAAAGACCTGCACCCTGAAATCACTTCCATCATGGCTGCTGAGCCCTTTGGCCAGTCACAGACAGCAAGGAAGATGTCGTGCAAGAAGAAGTGCTAGATAAATCAAGGTGATTTGGGCCTTCTTCACAACATCCGGGTTAAGGTGAGTCATCTTTATTGTGATTTTAATTAATAAAAAGATTTTTCAGTGGTTGCTGGGTTCTATCACTCCCTAAATCATGCTGGGAGCAGCTTGGCATAACTTTTCATAGGATTTCTGTGCGTGATGTATGTCAATGGCGTATAGATATCATACTTATAGGACATGTACTACACAGAGTATCTGTAGCTGCACAGTGGACTTTGCATGTCCCAAATGCCTCAGCAGGCATCTGCTGTTTATTTATTTGGCCTGGATCAACCTTTGTCCATGATTTTCAGGATATGTGGAACACATTGGGTTTGACTATTCTTTTTTACTGTGCAGACAAAATTATATGCATCAGATTTTATTGATATGATATGATATGATACATGATATAACAGTGCAATCCTGCACATAAGATTTTCATTCTCATCTTCTGAGACATGCAGTAACATAAAGGAAACTGTAATTGACAATTTATATTTTACATTGTTTTATGTATACGTACATATTTATTAACTATTTTGTGTGCTTAGAACAGTTTACACATTCATTCCTTTTAAATTTTGAAAACTAATGGAATTAAGAAGGCCATATTGATTCAAATAAATGCTATGTTTCTGCTTCTGTATTGCTCTCATTCACTCCAGTGTAACTGCTTAAAAATTAACAAAATCACCCTTAATGGAAAACCAGTATGAAATCAGAATAAATGCCCCTGTTTATAAACATAAAAATAAACTGTGCTCTTAATTCACTGTCACAACTTTTCTTCCATGGCAAAAAAAAAAAAATCTTTTTCTTAAATATGATTTTAAGCAGAATTAAAAAACATCCATGGTTAAGTAAATCTTGTAAATTGAATGTAATTGGTTATTTAAATGAAAATGCAGGCTTTACATTATCTTTCTCAAGTTAGTGCTATGTTATAGAACTTATCAGCTAATTAAAGAGAAACCTTCCCCTTAAAATAGCATAAAGCTTGCAAACCTTATCTAAAATATAAATAAATACTGTAGTTTGGTTTAAGTTCCCCAAAATCTTAGCCATTCTTTAAGTCTTAACTTGTCATTCAGTTACACATTAATGAACTCTGTGGAGCAATATAGTTTATCATTTATTGTTTACAATTTCTTTTCTTGCAGTTTTAAAGATCATATAGCATCGAAATTACTGTTGTAAAAGTAACAAGGGGACATTAGTGGTAATACATGGTCATCTTTCTGTAAAACATTATGTAAATAAGCGTAGGCCTTTCTTCAACTTTAAAATCAAGCAGTATTTCAACTGAGTTTTAATCATGCAGTTCAGTTAATTATGTTTTTTACAGTACTAATGTTAGTCTGTACAATTTCACTCTAGCTATACAGGCTCAAACTTTACTCTGTAGTTCAACTGAATTTATGTTTTAATTCTTCCACGTATACAATTTACAGAAATCAAATATCAGTGTTTTGAAAGGGATGCAAAGTATGTGTACCGTAGTTCTCCGTCACTGGGCAAAATACAATATAATTAGTAATTTAAACAAGTCCATCCTAAAGCTGTCCATGTAAGTTCATGTTCAAAGTCAAATATATTGTGGCAAAATACATCTAATCTCCTGTTTTCCACAGAAAACAACAAAAGGGATAGTCCCTTAGTCAAGTATTTGCTCCAAGAAGACAATTTTATGCTAAAGGCTCTGATTCAGCTATGCTGGAAGTATTATTTAAACTTATTCAGATTACTTGGTTTAATTCCAAGTCTAGTTCAAGACACTATGTACTTTAGAATACAATTACACCTGAATATTCTGAAAGTGTCTAGTAGAAATTCATGGGACTGAGGAACAATTTTGGACAAAGACACGAAAGCCTTTTTTTTCTTCCTCCAAAAATCTTAGGCAAAATTTCAGACTTTCACTTGTTCTTTAAATGAGCAATTAGGAACATTTTGTTTTACTTGGTAAGTGGATGATTCCAAACAAAGCCATTTTTCAGTATACTGTATACTATATACTTGCATGACATGCATAGTTATAAACTATTATTTAGACTGTAAGTTTTTAAATCCTTGTATCAGCAAATACATTGATTTTTGAGCCCCATAATAGGTACACATTTACATTGTAAAAGATACAATAGATTATTTTAGCAGTTCAATTGAAACAATCTTGTGAATTGAGAGCAGCTTGTAAATTTATCAGATTATTTACAATTTCTTGTTTTCATTATTTTTATGAACAGTAGAAGATATTACTGAAGTTTTGAATGTTCTAAGTAAAAGGACTTTTAGCACTTAAATGGCTCTAAGCTGTTTTCTAAGTTTCAACAGAACAGTAGAGAATCATTATGCTTTCCTGGTTAGCCTTATGCATGATGAAGTCTCATGCTCTCCCACTGCAATTTACAGCATTCAAAATCAACATTTCTTTTGATACAGTAAAGTTGAATGCATAAGGTCAAGATCACCAAGTCACAGAATTTCCTAGATTGGAAAGGACCTTTAAGATCATTAAGTCTAATCATTAACCCAACACTGACAAGTCCTTGACTAAACCATATTTCTAAGCACTACGTCTACATGACTTTTAAATACCTCCAGTGATAGGGAGTGTACCATTGCCCTGGACAAGCTCTTCCAATGCCTGATAACCCTTTCAGTAACAAAATTCTTCCCAATATCCCGTTTAAACTTGGTGCAACTTAAGGCCATTTCCTCTTGTTCTATCACTTGTTACTTGGTTGAACAGACTAACCCCCACCTTTCTACAACCTCCTTTCAAGTAGCTGTAGACAGCACGAAGGTGTCACCTAAGCCTCCTTTTCTCCAGGGTAAACAACACCGCTTCTCTCAGCCACTCCTCATAAGACATGTGCTCTAGGCCTGTCATGAGTTTTGTTACCCTTCTTTGGACACACTCTAATACCTCAATGTCCTTCTTGCAGCAAGGGGCCCAAAACTGAAAACTGTACTTGAGGTGCAGCCTCACCAGTACTGAGCACAGGGATAAAATCACTCCCCTCATCCTACTGGTGACATTGTTCCTGATACAGGCCAGGAATATCATAGAATGGTAGGGGTTGGAAGGGACCTCTGGAGACCATCGAGTCTGACCCCCCTGTCAGTGCAGGATCACCTAGGGCATGTCACACAGGAACATATGCAGGTGGGTCTTGAAAGTCTCTAGAGAAGCAAACTCTACAACCTCTCCGGGCAGCCTGTTCCAGTGCTCTGTCACTCTCACAGTGAAGTATTTCCTCATATTGAGGTGGACCTTCCTGTGTAGTTAAATATATATGTGAAAATGCAGTTCCAGTTCAAGACGTGCAAATAGATATATGTATTTCTAAGTGTTCTATTTGTCTATTATTGGATTACAGTCTATTCCCTCTGAAGTAAATGGCTATTGCCTAGCCAGTGGAATTACCTTCTGAGTTTCATGGATAATATGGATTAGTCAGCATCTAATCTAAAGACCTAGTGAACCTACAGACAACTAGAATATAGTTCTTAATGTGCATAGATGTGTCTCATTTAGGTACATATACTCCTCAGTGAGAAACTGAGGTTGCAGATCTGGACCCTGATATTGTAAGGAAGTTTCAGTCTTTATATAGATGTATCTAGAAATAAAAGAATACACTTGGGCATAAATAAGTTTTAAAACAGTGATTGTAAACACAGAAAAACATCTCCAGAGAATACACCTGTGAAAAGATTCTAGCTCAAAGTAGTATTTCATACGGTATTTCTTGCAATTTAGAATTGTAAGTAGAGCTAAGTGAACATACTCAGATAAGTAAAAGTTATCTGAATCATTGTCTATTCAACAATAAAAATTCTCCTTGAGGAATGAAAAAAATTAACTGATACTTATTTTTTCCTAGACACAAGTACTCCCAGAATTTGACAGGATAGAAAAAATACTGTATTTTGAATAAACATACTTCAAAGACAACTGTTCTGTGATATTTCTATTCTGACTAAAAATATTCAAAATCTCAGTAAAGAAAACAAACAAACAAACAAAAGGAATGACTGGTCTATTTCAAAGCTTCTCACTTTGAAATTTCAAGAAAATATTGATAACCAGTTTTTGTTGCCTATTTAAGTCATCTTTGCCCCATTAAGGCATGTTAGATAATGGGGCTCATTTCAGGCAATGGATAGATATTTAGGAGAAGTGAAGTGAAATTTCAGCATAGGCAAGATGAATCTCCTAGAGCAGTGTCTCTTTCCTGAAAACAGAAATAGCTGGCTTAGCAGATCCTTAACTGTTAGCCAGCTAAAATATGGATTCAACTCTGTGTTTATCCAGTTCAAGCAAGGGAGAGGGGTTGATCTTTTAGCAATAGTAACACCTAGTTACTCTTCTTTTCTTCCTCAAATCTTCCAAATTTGAAGATTGAATTAAATATTATTATTAAATATTATTAAATATTGAAACGTGGAATGAATTGTGGAATGATAGAATCATTTGAGGGGAGAAGGACTTTTAAAGGCTATCTAGTTCAACCTTCCTTCAATAAGCAAGGACATCTTTAATTAGGTCAGGTTGCTCAGAGCCCTACCCAACTTGACCTTGAGTGTTTCCAGGGATGGAGAATCTACCACCTCCTTGGGCAGCCTGTGCCAGTGTTTCACCACCCTCATTGTAAAAAAATATCACAGAGGTGCTACTACCATTGCTTATGGGCTCAGCCTTAGCCAACAGCAGGTCCGTCTTGGACTCGTCTGGCATTGGCTCTATCAGACACAAGGAAAGGTTCTAACAGCATCTCATGGATGCTACCCCTGTGATCTTTCTGTGTTGATTTAAGTGGCAGCCTAAACAACTGATTTAGGTTAAGATTTTTCTAGAAAGCTAACGTGATACTGAATTAATTTCACTCTACTTGACAAGCTTGGCATGAAAATCAAGATATTCATCAAGTACTATTAAAAATTAATTTTTTATCTAATAGATCATTGACCTTAACACTGTTGGTTTATCTTCTGAAGAAAATACCATGTACAAGTTTTAGAAAATGATAGCTGTATCTATGCCACTACTTAACACTCCCCATTCCAAGTAATATTGCCATGCATATTTATACAATCACTGACCTGGTTTTAATTTTTTTTCAGAATGAATATGGACTTGATTGAGATATAGCTATACATTGATTTCAAGAGGGCCAGCATGTTTTCCCAAAATATCTTTAAGAGCTAGAGTTAACGTACAGTAACAGAACATCTTTCTCTAACTTTGAATTCTTGTAATTCTGATGCAAAGCTGTAGTATCCGAAAAGACCAAAACTACTCCTCTCTAACATGCTTTTGACATTTGCATGCTGACAATGTCCTCTGTGGTATCAGCGCTTGTTGCCTTGTCATCAGCAATCAGTCAGTTCCATTAACTAGAGCTGTGACTTAGTCATTACCTTCTACAAAATATATCTTCATGAAAGAAGTCAAAGAGTTTTCAGAAAAAAAATTAGTAGTCTGCACTGTACAGAAAACCGTTAGAAAATGTTGCCACCTACTTTCCATCTACTCTTAAAACACTGTCTTTCTAAATTAGTTTCGTTCTTTGTGTAACTGCAGATGCTTTCTCCCAAGCATCTCACATAACATGTAATTGGAGTTGGTTTATCATATAAATAAAGCATATAGCCTACTGCAGATTACATCTTATGCTTCTGCACTTTTCTATACACAGTATACAGTACTTTTAATTATATCCTTAGAGAGCTACTCAAAGAACTTGGGGATAGAAATGTGCTAGTGACTGTAGGTTTAGCTGAAGCTCAGAAGGAGCTCAGGGTAGGATTTGTGGTATTTTTTATTTTGCTAGTTCTCCCTTAAAAACTCTTCATTCAGCATAATAAGATGAACATCAAATTCTGCCTCACATTTGACAAACGTGTAAAAAGGCTCCTTTGGGCTGCAAAATATACTGGAAAAGAACCAAAAGCAACGGTAATACAACAAACATCATTGTAATCACTGAATCATCCTGACCATATCTGTAAAGCGGAATGAAAATTGAATAAACTATGATAAAAAAATAATTTATATTTAACCCTTTCTTTGATTTGATGAAGCATATTAGTTCCTTATAGATAGTGTTATTAAAGTTCCACAGCTTTTGTGTGTGTACACTTCTTTCTTCTCTACTGGCTCATGGCCACAGAGAAGGAATTAACAAATACTTGCAAAATAGTTCTATGTCTGCAGAATGTTTATATGCAAGGTAATCTCTAGCGATATGTGAACACCTCAGAACATTTGACTACCCTTTACAATATCTAATAGGTTCTATGGGAAAATTTCATACGGTTTAGCAACAGCCATTATTTATGAGTCTGGAGAAGAAGCAATATATCTGAACGTGAACACAAATACAAATCTAAAAAGATGGCCTTCTTTGAAGAATTCATGGGAATACTTGTTCCTTAATACAGAGTTAAATATCTAGCCTCCATATTGTTAAATGTGAATTTAGCACATTATGACTTTAGGACATTTGCTTATCAGAAATCATAATCAAGTATCAACTTTTAGCTCACATATGATCGCGTATTTGATTAGCACAGGTACACAATGGATTTGATATATAAACCACTCTGAATACACTGAGTCAATAATAATAGAATGACCAACCATGACTAACATCCTTCAACAAGATGATTATATCTACCAAAGTCATTTTACAAAGGAGAAATAAAGACATTTCAATAGGTCTTTTCCTCAATGTGATTGTTTTCTGCTTTGGAAGTAAACACATTATGATTGTGTAGCATCTGGTGTCCATTATATTTTAACTATGTTTTATACAGCTCATGCTTCCCCCTAACAAATGTGCCTGAGAGATCACTATCTCTTATTTATTCTGCACTGATAATTTCAGTTTTTGCTTTTTACATTTTCAGACCCAACTGAATAATACCAGTAGAGAAAGGGTAAAATTGGTGATGAAAACTCTCAGACACTCAATTTAATTTTATCATTACACTATCTATTATGTACAGAAATAAAATCTGCAGAAACATACTAAGCAGCAAAGTCATTTGGAAGCTGCCAGAAAGAAAGCTCAAAAGTCTCTAGGCTTTTTTACATTCAGCCATGGTAAAAACAGAAAGTACAATGCAGAATTTGCAGTTAACCATTGCAAAAAACTGCCAAAGGAAGTGGTGGGTTGCCATTTCTTTAAGTTCTCATATTTTTTCTGGATTTGTTGTGCTTTAATGGTCTCCATTGGCCCTGTACTTACAAACAATTATTGTATAATCATTTAGTATAATCATAAAGAGAAACAGCCTTTTTTATCCCCCCTATAGAATAAAAGCGTAAGATTAGGGAAAAAACAAACCAACCAACCAAACCAACACAACAACAACAACAACAACAACAATAAAATGTTAGAACAACTATAAAAGCAGGTACTCCCAAAAGGGCCAATATTCTTCCTGGCTTGTATTAGAAATACTGTGGCCAACAGAGCTAGGGAAGTCTTTGTCCCTCTGTACTCAGCACTGGTGAAGACTGCACCTCAAGTACCGAGTTCAGTTTTGAGCCACTCACTACAAGAAAGACATTGAGATGCTGGAGTGTGTCCAGAGAAGGGTAACAAAGCTGGTGAAGGTTCTAGAGCACAAGTCTTATGAGAAGTGGCTGAGTTTTTTAGCCTGTAGAAAAGAAGGCTTGAGAGAGACCTTATCACTCTATATCACTACTTGAAAGGAGGTTGTTAGTGAGGTGGGGGTCAGTCTCCTCTCCCATGTGAAAAATGATAGAACAAGAGTAAATGGCCTTAAATTGCAGCAGGGGAAATTTAGATTGGATGTTAGGAAAAATTACTACACCAAAAGGTTTGTCAAGCATTGGAACAGGCTGCCCAGGGAAGTGGTGGAGTCACTGTCCCTGGAGGGGTTTAAAAGACATACGGATGTGGTGCTGCGGGACATGGTTTAGCGGTGCCATGGTAGTGCTCTGTGAATAGTTGGACTTGATCTTAACGATCTCTTTCAACTAAATCAGTTCTATGATTCTATGATATCTATAACTCACACATAAATCCTATCTTGCTTGTTCTAATTTTTTTTTGCTAGTTCATTCTTCAACGGACATCATGTAAAGAATGAACACATAGAGCAAAGAAAGAAAAACCCTGTCCTCCCCTTCTTTCCCAGATTTTATTTATGAATAAATGCCATATGAATAAACATTTTAGACAAGCCAGCTTTGAATTTGAACTGTAATGTAAAATCAATAAATTACTATGTATTTGTATTTCAATGGCAAAAAACAAGCCTACTTAAGGACTAGATTTAAAGGAGTTAAAGGTTCTGAACAATTAAAGTTAAGAATCTCTGTTACTTATCCTAATTATAATCCCTGAGTAGGCAGATACTCAAAATGGCAGGGAGAGGTTTCAGCTTTCCCTGTTTCTCCTACAATATGTTCCATTCACACAGTAGCTTTTGAGAAAATGTCACTTACTTTGCGTTCTCAGTTTCAGATGCTCAGTCAGTCTGAGTGCAGTAGACAAATTTAAGACCTTTGTAGAGCTCCTCATATGATGGGGGCAGGGGAAATACCTTGCCAGAGACTGAGTTGAATATGTAAATATAGAAAAACATCATTTGCTTTGCATGACATGGAAAACTTTTTGCTTTAAAAGCACCTCCCAGAAAAAGAATAAAAAATTCAACAAGTATCTCACATGTTTCCTATACTTTGCTTAATGTAAAGGAAAGCACCAGAGCGTCATAGCAATCACAGTATTTCAATTTACTTTTGTCTATAGTCAATAACTTTATTTCTTGTAAAATGACACATAATGCACACATAAGATCATGCTGATGAATTAATAGTCCTGATATTTATGTCTGTCAGGATATTTCAGATTTAACTGACAATTCCTTTTTTACTATATTTACAGTTTATTATAAAATTGAATATATAATTCTAAAGCTATAAAGGTTTAAACAGTGAAATCGAATTGTGAAAAGTACATAGAAAAAAGCAAAACTTCTTAGACTATAGTGTATTTGATACTGGTTTCATGTGAAGTTTAGATATGATAGTAAGAGATTAGTATTTATGAGACTAGAAAATGTCTTTTTTTTACATGAAAAGTGGAATATAAACAACTTCTTTCATTTATGGATGCAATATGGAAGTCATAAGAATTTCCAAGTCAAACCAAAACTTACTACTGGCTGATGAGCCTAAATTCTCAAAAGACCACAAGTCCAGAAGCTATTAAGTAGTAACCCAAAACAATGATTGTTACTAAGATATATGAAATTACTTTTTAACATTCATGGATATACAAAAATATGCATTCATAATTTCATACAGACTGGTTCTGACACCTAATCTAATCAGGAATATGATGTTAAAAATTAATCTTAGAATTGCAATAATTATCCACAGATCTGTTTCATTTACTTTTGTATAGTTTATATTATAAAAATATTTAAATCTACCATGGACACTTAATTCTGGAAAACCAAATACAATGTAATAACTTCCCTTCAGAATAAGTATCAAAGATAAGAGAAAATGTGAGCCCAATGGTCTTTTATGCTGAGCACTGTAGTTTAATAGTAAGACAAATTGGTATAAACAGCACCATAATTCTACATTTATATTGATGCATTTTAATATCTTCTCACATGGCTACAAGTGCTAATTCATGAAACTTTTCTGCTTTCAACACCACTACTACTGCATCAACATGTCACCTAAATAACTGTAATTAAGCATTCTCCATAGCTGCTGATTACAGTATGCTGATGAACATTCCCACTGGATTTAGCAGCCTCTTTCATAACAACGACAATAATCTTCTCATATTATAATGTCTGTGCTTCTGAGGACTTCTTAAATAATCTAAAATTTAAATTGTACACACTGTTGATTATTGCAATCTAAAGTTCAACAGGAGCTTAATCAAAAAGGTTCAAGTATCACATCGCTGACATCTATTAAGCAATATGGTAATATACATCTTGGGAAATAAATACATGAGGTACTTGGTCTTTCAACCAAAGTAAACTTTTTACAAAGGTCTATTGCCCTCTTGAAAAGAGCACTATAACCTCATATGTCACTTTCTGTTCTTTCTTTTCAGTGAGGATTTCTTCATTTGCTTAAGATCCTTGTCATTTTGCATTAACAATAATGACATTCAAAAAGCCAAAGTGCAGAATGATGCCTCTTATTAAAACTTTTTGTTATTATCTTTATGGTTTCAAAACAAAATGGATCATGTTTCTTTGAACTCAAAGAAGGTGAATTCAATTGTGCAGTAGTCACCTGGACCAGTGTATTGTCTGTGATGATGTCTAAATTACTTGCAAACAATATGACTTACATTATCTTTTCTTGCCGTTATTCCTGTACAGAAAAAGTATTCCATGCAAGGAGTAAGAATCCCTTTGGTTTACCCCATCACAGATGACTTAAGTAGCTACATACTTTTCAGTATGTGTACATTAGCAGAAAGAAGGATTTTAGTCTTCTTTCCCAATTGTGGACCATGTTCAACACAGTCAAATCTTCTATTAAATCAGATACAAAAATGCAAGTCTGTGACAGCTTTCTTTACAATCAGTAAAGAAAAGACCTAATAACATTAGGCTCATACGTCAGGAAAGACTAGTTCAGAACATGTGCTATGAAATTCTGAAATTAGTAATACCTACTCCTCCTGCCTCCCCCTTGCCCTCCCCCCAGGGATGACATAACATGAACTCTTTTTCAGAACGCTCTTAATTCCCAACTCTGTTAATAGAGGAAAGACAAATATCCTTGTGACAGAACATCTATAGAACCGTTCCAGAAAATATCCTGGGATAAGAAGACATAAATCTATTTAAATCACTGAAGTTCATAGAATCATAGAATCATAGAATGGTAGGGGTTGGAAGGGACCTCTGGAGATGACTGAGTCCAACCCCCCTGCCAATGCAGGATTACCCAGGGCAGGCCACACAGGAACAGATCCAGGAGAGTCTTGAAAGTCTCTAGAGAAGGAGACTCCACAATCTCTCTGGGCAGCCTGTTCCAGGCTCTGTCACTCTCACAGTGAAGTTTTTCATCATGTTGAGGTGGAACTTCCTGTGTTTCACCTTGCTACCATTACCTCTTGTCCTATCACAGGCCACAACTGAATCTACCTGACACCCGCCTGTTAGATATTTGTAAACATTAATAAGATAGCCATTTTGCTAAGTTTTTCTAAGTCAGTGAGGGTGTGGGTTGAGATATCTTCTCTGAGTACTTATTTTGATTACATTGTTTCTTGGGGAATAAAGGACAGTAGTTGAAACTATGGGCATGGAAACAGAGCAACTCATATGTTTGCATCATTTGTAGGATCTGTCATAATGTTGTTTTCAAAGTGTCTTTATCACACCTCCCCATCCAATTCAAAATATATTGGCAAAAGGGCAATGTTCTTTCAACAGGAGACAAACCTCTAGTGTATAAATCCAATCTTCAAATCTTACCCTTACAGAGTTAAGGAAATAAAGAGATTTTATCCTAAAGCAAGAAATATTACTGATTCTTTAAATCAAGCTGTTTTGGTGTGTAAATACATGTGAGCAGTATCTAGAGGAAAGACACAGAAGCAAATGCCTCAGAACATCCTTCCATGCCAGCTCTTCCTCTTTCTGCATTACTTTTGCTCCTCGGTGTAAGGATGCACTGGTCTTCTCTACTACCATTCAAAGCTTTTTTTAGAGATTCTGTTGACCTTTAAGTTCCAGGCAGCAGTTAAGTTTACCTACTGTAACATATCTGGGAAAAAAAAATAGGTCATTTTTGCCCTTTAATTCCCCATAATACAAGAGAAAAGCGTAAGGGTGTAAGGAAATCAATCGTAACTTATCCCTTGATGAATATCAGCAAACACTGTGTCACAAAACCAATGTGAAGAAATGGAGTATGGATTTTCTTCTGACATTTGTGAAGTGTTTCTGTCAAAGTATTTTTCTAATATAGCAAAGGTTACAGTTTAACAAATTAAAGCACATGTTTCTTTTGAATTGACATGATGGTCATTTGGGTTAATTTAAATGGCTTGTGTTTTTCTAATAAACTCTTAACCTAACCTACTGTGATTATGGCCACTCTTTGCATTAATCTGCTATAAGTAATTGCTTTTTCATCAAAATGAGCTGAATGACAACAATGTAACAGTCCATGGCTTTGTCTAATACAACTGGGAGGAAATACTATATGCTACTAAATACATGCTCAGAAGTGAATTTGTATTGCAAATACCAAAGCAATGATTTATGTTTAATATCTATAATTTCTGATGGCTTAATTGCTCTTCGATATTACAAGAATGCTTGAATGAGATAACTATTTTCCTGTGAGTTATAGCTTCCGTCATTAAATCTCCTAACAAAGACAAAACCCGTATTTCTTTTCCTAGTCTCCATGACTGAATTTACTTTATATTAGTTTATATAAATATTTATTACTTTTGAATTATATTGTGACAACATATAAGGAAGATGACATAAACACATCATTGTCTTCAGATTGCCATGCATTACCTCAGTAATGATCATCATAGGAAATTGATTCCACTTTAACTAATACTTGAACACTAAATATAAATTTGCAAGTCATTCTTGATGTTCTACTCTCAGTGGTTTTTTTCTCGCATATGAAGACTTTTAGGAAAATCCTTCATAAATGTAGTATTACTATAAAGAATTTCATAAATATTCAATATGTGATTCATGAAAATATGTTGAATTCCTAGTGCTAATTAGTAGTGCTAATAATTTTTATTTAAATGTAAAAAAAGCCAAAATAAAACAAAACAAAACAAAAGAACAGATAGGATAGTGTGATGTAACCATTTCATTAGGTAAAACGACCAGGGATATAAACTCCTTTTCTCCCACAGCTCCTTTACCTCATGATTATGGGCTTTGGCAGTGCAGGTGCATAATTTTTGCTGACTTTTTTTTTTTTTTCCTGCTATGAATGCAAACCACCAAAATGCTTCAGAAACTCTTCAATTTCATTTTGATTTTGAACAATTTAGAAGTTTTGCTGCAATTTTCCTGTCCTTTGTATTGCCAGGGTTATTTCCCTATTACACTGCTTAGCCCATCCTGGTCCTTTCAAACCTTCCACATTGTTGCAGTCTTTGCCATGTTCCCTTCTACAGAGTATCATTTAATATTTAACAAAAAAAAAAAAAAAAAAAAAATAAGGTGCCCATCACCTAGAATGCCACAGAATCACTTGCAAAACATAGACAGAGAGCTGCTGTAGCTCTAAACTATCTGCTCTTGCTAGTGAACCCAGGAGGTTCTGTCTAGATGTGAAACTGTGGTACTGCAGTGTGGTCCTGGATCAATGCACATGGTAGCTGCCACATACTAATAACTTATATGCTATGATAATGCTAATGTGCAACACAATCCTAACTCATTCCATCAGCACAGTGCCCATAAAGAAACTAATAAAGCATAAAGGACATTTATTTATGGGAACCTAGAAAAGAAGTAGAGTAAAAATTACCCATATTCTATGCCATTCAAAGAATTAACATGAGGATTTCAATTTATTTAGCATCAGAAAAGGCACTTCAAAGGACAGAAAAAAAGCAGCTGAACTTCTAAATTGTTCAAAATCAAAATGAAACCCTGACTGTTGCCTGTGGCTTATCTGAGCAAACTTTGCTTCTAACTCTAGCAAAATATGGCAAAACTCCGGTCCAGCATCAGAATCCCTCCCAATCATTTCTGTCTATCATCTCGAGTTCTTCACAGACAACTGAACGGCAAAATGACACTAGGTCACTGATCTTGAGAGAGTGAGTGGAGAAATGTGTTTTCTGAGCTGATAGAAACAGAAGGAATTCCAAAGGCACACCAAAATGATCAAAACTATGCCTTTGGTCATTAAGCTTTGATTCAGGACAGTAGCTAAGTAGAATATTATTTTACAGTATTTCTAAGACATATCAAGGAGGGCCCAGACTTGAAAGGATGGATGCTTCTTTTCATGGAGGTTATATATGACTAAAATAAAGTAGTATTGTGCTGACAATTAAAATACTGAACCATAATTTCCATCTGACAATAGAAGAAGAAATGATCTGAGACCCGCACAAGAGTTTGTGCCCATTTTTAATTGAAGCTGCTCAAACACCTTACCATTTTAATCTATTAAAAGATTATTGGAATTTAGTGCACCCTCAGTAAGTTTTCCAATGAAAAAAAGCTGTGTTGTGTGGTTGACAAGCTGGAGGGAAGGGATGCCATCCAGAGGGACCCCAACAGGCTTGAGAGGTGGATCCATGCCAACATGATAAAGACAGTGGGAACAAGTGCACCCCCAGCAAGTCTGCAGATGACACTAAGCTGAATAGTGCAGTCAATATGCCAGAGGGATGGACTGTCATCCAGAGGGTCCTGGACAAGCTGGAAAGTGGGCCCAGGTGAACCTCAGGAAGATCAGCAAGGCCAGGTGAAAGGTCCTGCACTTGCATCAAGGCAAACCCTGGTATCAATACAAGCTGGGGGGTGATAGGATTGGGAGCAGCCCTGTGGAGGACTTGGGGGTGCTGGTGGATGAAAAGCTGGACATGAGCCAACAATGCACACTTGCAGCCCATAAAGCCAACCATATCCTGGGCTGCATCAAGAGAAGTGTGGCCAGAATGTCAGGGGAGGTGATTCTACCCCTCTGCTCTGCTCTCATGAGACCCCACCGGAAGTACTGCGTCCAGCTCTGGACCCCCCAACACGAGAATGACATGGACCTGTTAGAGTGGATCCCGAGGAGGGTCATGATGATGATCAGAGGGCTGGAGCACCTACCCTATGAAGACAGGCTGAGAGAGTTGGGCTTGTTCAGCCTGGTGAAGAAAAGGCTCTGGGAAGACCTTCTTGAGGACTTCCAGTATCTGAAGGGAGCCTACAAGAAAGCTGAGGAGGGACATTTTATAACAGCTTATAGTGATAGGGCAAGGGCTAATGGCTTCAGACTGGAATAGGGTAGATTCTGATTAAAAATTAGGAAGAAGTTTTTCACTCTGAGGGTGGCGGAATAGTGGAACAACTTACCCAGGGAAGTTGTGGATGCTCCATCACTGGACCTATTTAAGACCAGGTTAGATGGGACTTTGAGTAAACTGGACCAGTGAAAGGTGTCCCTCCCCATGTCAAGGGCCTTGGAACTAGATGATCTTCAAGGCTCCTTCCAACTACACCATTCTATGGTTCTATGTTTCTATGATTATCCCAGAAATTTCCAAAATTGAAGTTTCGTCTTGGATATAATCAGGACAAATTAATAATCCAAAATTTGGCCTCAATACAGGTTTTTGAACAACAGTTTACTATTTCTGCTAAAAGTATCTCTTGGAAGATATGTTGGATTAGTTACTATATACACACGCAGGAACAGACAGGCCTTGTTCAGAAGACCTAGGCATCTAAACAGAAAAGGCAAAGCAAAAGAAATTGTTATTACCAACACAGAATTTGTAACTGTTTTCCTTGATTTACTAGTTTTGAATTTTTTTTTTAATGGCCCCTTCCTTATTGTTGTTCTTGCTAAAAATAGTTTATCTTCCTTCCATCTTTCAATAGATGAGAAAGCAACACTGTGCCTTGGTTTCCTTAATGCTATTACAGGTTATTATTTTTAACACATGATGTTGAACAAAGCATGTTGCCAGTAGACTTGCAATCCTCTCTTTCCATTTCATAGATTTCAATGAAATTTGAGGTAATTACTTTGGATATAATTTACTTCTGCTTGTGGTGGGAAGCTAACACTTCTCATACTCTAGCATCATAAGGGACTGGTTTTAATGAAGGACTTCCAATGGAATTGTTCCTTTGTGACTGTGGTATCCTTTTATTCAAAAAAAGTGAAATATTTGTTATGTATCTGGTTCACCTACATCAGATATAACTGCCCTGAAGAATTTCCTTTTCATCTCCTTACCTGATCTGTCACAACTTTTGACATAACCAGAATTTTAATGTACTTTAACCTACATCACAATCACTTGCTCCTATAAAAAGCACAAAACTGTAAAATTGGATTAGCACCATAAAATGCAATATGTAATTTTAAATCACAAAAAATAGAGTTGTAGACCAGGATTTGGGAACTTCTGGCTCTGATTAGATTTAGTAGCGAAAGAAAAAGGGAATAAAAATAAAGCAGTGTTTAGATTTGGATGAATAAGCTCATTAATACTCTAGACTGTGATTATTAAGCATTTAAATATTTTGCTGTAATAGATCTTTGATGCCTAACTAGGAAAATAAGCTCTGTAATAAAATATGAAAAAAAATGGTTTAGAAAAGGAGAGGGAAGTTCAGAAAATAAATAGACTTAGAGAATTTTAAAAATATAATATGAGAATAAATGCTCTTCTCAGTGACGTCCAATGATAGCACAAGGGGCAACAGCTGCAAACTGGAACATAGGAGGTTCTATGTAAACCTAAGGAGAAACTTTTTCATGGTGAGGGTGACAGAGCACTGGAACAGGCTGCCCAGGGCGGAGCCTCCTTCTCTGGAGACATTTAAAACCCATCTGGATGTGTTCCTGTGTGATCTAGGTGATCCTGCTCCAGCAGGGGGGTTGGATTAAATGGTCTTTCGAGGTTCTTTCAACCCCTAACATTCTGTGACTCTGTGAAAATATAGGCATTCAAAATTATGTCAAGGAACTTCATGTGGATTCATGTATAAACAAACCCACTGACTAATCAGACCCTAAGTCTTGTGGATAGCTGGTAGGAAGAAACATTGAATATTGAGGAAAATTAAGTGTGAAATCATTTTAATGTGCATCTCTAAAATAATATATGTTACATATGATAACCTGTGTTACTGGTAAATTAGATAAAAGAGACGTGTATTTCATCTATGTGTCTCTGGACTTGGTCTATTTAGATAAGATTTTCAATAGGGAAACAAAACTTTAGATGTCTAACATGGAATAGCTTAAGGGTACATAATGTTAAAACAAAACCTGTGTGGTGTTTCTCGATTTAAAAGCAGTGATTGCTTTTGAAAACTTTGTCCAACAGACACAGGTCTGTAATCTGTGAGGAAGAAACTGTAGCCCTCCTTTCCACCACTGTAGATAATCCCAGTCCATATTTTCAGAATCTATCACAGCTTTTCAAATCAGAGCTGTTCATTACTAGAACGTTACATTTTCTGCCATATACTTAAGACAATTTACAATGTATGAAAAAAATATAAAAAATCATGATTTGCCAGGGGAAGGAAATAAAACCAGGTTTTACACAAAGAATCATAGGTAACGAAAAAGTGGAACATATGATAAATGAGAGCCAAAGATGAACCATCCAGGTAAGAAAGAACAGAAGAACGTAT
>JAAGNO010027547.1:0-32748 GCA_033439905.1 Ceryle rudis
CCCTGGGAACCCTCTGGGCCGTGGTTAAGGGAATCCACTGAGGCAAGGTGCTCTCCTATGCTCTTTGGCAGGTGGATTTGGAGATTAAAGGGCATCTTTCACAGCGCCTCAGTTTGCTTCTCCTTACTGACTCTTTGAAGTTCTGTGCAGAACTGCATCTTGTTCTGACCTGCTCTGTCCTCTGTGCTGTCCCTGCTGTGACCTGGCCATGTGAGCCTGTTTGGCAGGGGGTGACTAATCACCTGCCTGGTTTAGGGTGACATGGAATGAGTTTTCAGCTCCTCTGGTGGCCTGGCCTTTCAACTCTGAATAGGGAAAGGTCCTCTCAGAATCCACATAGCTTTCAAAATCTCTGAAGCTCGAGCCCTCCTTTTCTGCTCAGCTTTCCAGGATTGTCCTCAACTCTAACCATTGGTCTTTCTTTTCTGATTAGCTCAAAGTGAAGGTGGTCACTACTGAGAGAGCAAAGCATTTCTACAATATCCAGGAGATTCCCGTCACCCTCTACAGCGATGAAGATGAATGGCAGGTGAGTTGTTCTTCCTCTGGAGTCTGCAAGGGCTTTTCTTGCCTGTCCCCACTAGCCACACATTTTGTAATTCAAGTAGTTTTGTCACGCACTCACACCAACCACTTCCACAAGGTCGCTCTTCAGAAATAAAACAGGTTCCCTGGGAGATTCACCGAGTTGTTCAGCAAATAGAAGTGTTCCTCTAAGTTTCTTTGCAAGAGACCACATTCATTTATTTGTTAATCCTGGGCCAAGACTCACTTCTTTGTTTTACTAACGTATGCTTTGGAATGCGGCTTTCAAAGAACATGGGTCCAACCATGCTGTGAATGAGGAAGGAAAGAAAGGCTGCCCTGACTGCACTGGAGGATTTGGTACTGCCCTTTGGTACCCTTGCAGCAAGCAGTGGGGGTAGAGGTGGTCTTTCAGCACCCTTGTTCAGGGCCGTGAACATCTCCTGACCCTGCAAAATGGCTTTTTCTCTCGAGTTACGCTTTTTCTGACATGCTTTGAGAGTCCTTGAGTATGAAGAAGTTAATTATATAAGCATCACCATTGTTTTTTCTCTACATTTTCTCTGTACTTTGCAGTACCCATCTGAGCACAGGGGGATCCCCTCTTTACCAGTACTCTTGCCAAGGCACTTGCACATGAGCATCACTTTTCTGTGGAGAGGGATGTTCTAATGGCAGTGTCCAGGAAGCTTTCTGGCTGCTCTAGGAGATGGGTGGAGATCTGCTGGGTCCCAGAAGGCTACAGCTCCAGGCAGATATTTCCAAGGAACTTGCTGTGGGGTGATAGAAGAGGCACAAGTCAGGCTTTGAGGTCTGGAAAGCAGGCACAGAGCTCTAAGAACACACTGCTCTGCCAGAAGAAATAAGAAAATAAGAAATAAGTCTGCTCAGCATCTGTTTGTGAGATATTTTACTTTGAAAAGAAACCTACAACTTTCAGTGCTCCTAGAAAAAAACAGAAGTGAGTGGAGAAGCTGGGAAGGGTGTCAGGAAGCACTGGCTTTCTGGATGCTGTTTTTTTGTGCTTTCCAGTGACTCAGGGAAGGAGCAGTCTGTGGCTGTGGTGCACCTCTTTCTGGCCCGTGGTTGTGCTTGTCCTCTGGGGACTAAGCACCTGATGCTGTTTCCTGCTTCTCTTGAAACTTTTCCTGGTTAACTGTGCTCTTAAGAAAAGTTAAGGACTCTTGAGCAACTCAGAGATTTCGTGAAAATAGAACTGTTCCCTTAAAAGCCAATGTTCACTTCAAAAAAATATGAAGCTTTTGGGTTCCTCAGAAAATGTGCCCCCTGGTTTAGTCCTGTCTGGCAGCAGTTGACTGACAGGATGGAGGTCTTTTCTTTGCTCAGATATGTAATGTATCGAGGGAGCCCTTCTGAACAATTCTGAAGCTGAGGGATAAAGTGGATGGGGAAAGCTCTTTCCTGGGTGTTGAACTTTGCCATTGTTGGGTGTGTGAATTGTCTTTGTGGGGAAAGGACGCTTGTTTGTAGAGCACCATCCATTAACTGTGCTTCCTAAGTGGAGCTGCAAATCTGCTTGATGTGAGACCAACTCCTTCCCCTTCAGTTTACATGGTGGTTACTGATGTGGGCTCAATAAAGTGCCTGTTATTTGCTGTGAGGGTTCAGTAAGCTCCATCTTGTCTCACCCACAGCTGTGGAAAGGCCGTTCAGACCCAGTCCTGCACATCGAGCTTCGACGCTGGGCTGACCTTATGGTGGTGGCACCTCTTGATGCAAACACGCTCGCAAAACTCGCAAATGGCATCTGTGACAACCTGCTGGTGAGTAACCGGAGCTCCGCCTGAGAGTTCTCTCACCTCCCAGCAACAGACTGTCAGGCCTTCTTTCATGGGAACTTTTCTGCTCCTGCAGCAGCGAGAACAGTCAGATTTGCATGTTCTGCTCCCACTTCATACGCTTGTCTCTCTCTTCCTCCAGTACAGTTCCGCTGTTCCTCCTCAAACAGTTGTTCTTTCCTTCCCTGACCTACAGCCCAATGCACTTCTTGGCTCTGCCAGTCTCTTCCGTCATTTCCCAATCCCTGCTTTGTGCCTTCCCTGCTTTTCCTGACGGGTAGTATTTCTTTCTGTGTGCTCCCACCTTCTCTCTGTCATGCATGTTCACACACACGCGTGTGCACACGCACTCACTTCTAAGTTCCTCTCTGCGTTTTTTAGATGCAATCTGGAAAGACACCTGTGAGATCAGATAAAATTGTTTACTTCCTGCTACTTCACCTCCTCCCTCACCTTACTGCATAGCACAGAAATTCAAACATGCTCACACTTACTTACCTTCCAGTTTCAGCTACTGGGGATTTTGCTTGTTCAAGCTTGGCTTTTTTTGGGTATTAAAAGTGCTCTGTACCAAAGGCTGATCAGAGAGTGCATTAAAAGTTCTTCTCTGCTGGGTGCTGGGGACCTTCAGCAGGGCCAAATGCTTTGAGTCCCGGCATTAGGTCTTTGTTAGGAGAAGTTACAAGTGTTAAGCACCCAAAAGATCTGCCAGGAAGCTGCAGATCTGCAGATGTTGCTGTGGTGCATCACCCTTAGTCATGGAGAGAGGCTAGAACTAGGGACAGAGGGCATCAGCTCTGGCCAGGGAGCCCTGCATGACTAACTTAGCTGTGCAGGTAAGAGGAACTGTGTATAAATGAATAAAATACACCCAAAGCAACAGCCCTCATTTGTACGAGTAGATCACTGGAGAGCTGAGAGAAGCCACAAAGCTGCAGGAGGGACAAGCAATGTCTTGTCCTTCTGGGTCCTCTTGGTATTGTAGATGTGATGGTGGTAGGAGAGGGAAGAGCTCAGGAAGGATGTTAGGGTTGCACAGCTTCACAAACTCCTGCCAGGCTTTTCAGAGAGCCTTGTGGAGGAAAGAAGGAGCTCCAGCAAGGGAAAGCAAGTGCTGGAGGTGCTGGTTCACAAGTTAGAACAGATTCTGGCAGACTTTTCTGTGCTAGGAAGGTTTCAAATCACAAGACATGAGAAAGGATGGGCAAGCTTCTCATAAGGACTCTGTGATCTGAGCAGAGACCCTGCACCAGGGACTGTTGTTACCTGGGCAGCTCCCTTTGCATGATTTAAATCAGGGGGAACTGGTGTACATTGCATTAAGTTTTAGGAGACGAAGTGATACTGGGTTAGCTGGAAGCTCTGCAGTCCTGAGAAGTCAGATGCAGTTCCCTGTAGCATGCAGGAGCTGCTAGATGCTTTATCACCTGCCAGAATCTTCTGCAACAGCCCAGATGTGTCCATGTTCTTCTGCTTGTATCCTGGAAGCAGCAGCGTTTCCCTCTTGAGGAGTTACAGATCCAGTTGGCCTATCATTTCAAAAAGACTCCCTTGCCAACTCTGTGTTTATCTCTACGGCTGGCTTATCTGAAGCGTCGCCTGGGGATTTCTCTAGAGCTGATAGGATCTGTGGCCACCCCTCCACTTCTCTGTCTCCCACACGGGCTGGCAGCCTGCACGCATTGTGTTCCAGCTTGGTTTGCTCCAGTAATTGGGCCGCTTGTTGGCCCTGAGCCAGAGTAGGAAAAGATTTATCCTCTTTGTAGCCTCCCTCATCTTTCTTGCCTGTCAAAGATGAGCTGTGCTGGAATGTGACCCAATTTAGTTATCAGCCCTGTAGGTTAGTCTGGCTGGGCTGACAGATTGAGGTTTTTGGCCCTCTAGTGACACCCAGGCTGGGAAAGTGCTTCTGTGCAGCAATGCAATGAGGAGGAATGAGGAAAGACAAGCCAGCTGTGAGCTGAACCTCTCTGGCTTCTCTTGCAGACTTGTGTCATCCGTGCTTGGGATCTGAGCAAGCCTCTGCTCTTCTGCCCAGCTATGAACACGGCCATGTGGGAACATCCCATCACAGCTCAGCAGGTGGAGCAGCTGAAAGCCTTTGGCTACACTGAAATCCCCTGTGTGGTGAAGAAACTGGTGTGTGGAGATGAAGGTCAGTCTTTTTGTGTTTCTTCTGACTCTTTTTTTTTCCTGCACAAGTGCTGCCCTTATCCCTCTCCATCCTTTTGCTGTGTGGCCCTCAAGATGTTGAACTGTGGGGAGCAGGTGCTCACTGCCAGGAAGAAGAAACTGAAGCTTTCCCCTGTGCTGGCTGCTCTCTATTAATTCTTGTTTGTTAATTTTTAAGTAGTTTTAAGAGACCATCCAAGCCAGGCATTCAAATGAGCCGTTAGATAAGCCTGATATTTCAAAGAAATACTCCTTTAAGAAGAGACGAGATCAAAGAGAAGGAAAGCGTTGCGGTGAGCGTTATCAGCCTGAGATTGGGGTGTCCTGACCTTGCCCTTTAGCATGACCATGGCCTGTTTTCAACCTGCCTCAGTTTCTCCTCTCTAACGCAGGGATAATATCTTAACCCTGAGAGCAGGCTGTCAGAATAAGCGCTCTGCAGATGTGGCCAAGGGTGTAGCTGGATGGGCATTTAACATTTGTTCTCATTTGTTGCCTGGGTTACTTTTCAGCTTCCCAGATGAGTTTTGGTTTGGGGTTTTGACACCAGACTTCTTTGTGAAGTTAAAAAAGGGGGGAGGAAAAATTCATGCTCTGTTTCAAAAGACTTGCAGTGCTAAGAAATGCTACTAAAATGGTCTCATTTGTATTTTAGTTGCTGCTTTAAATGGAGGTATTTTGGCTTTGGGGAGGTTTTGAGAATGGTTTTTATATAAACATTTTGGATTAATTGATTAGGTGGGTTTTTTAATCACCATTTTCTTGGACCAATTGTCTGTAAAATGTCACCCAGTTCTCACCATAATAGCAAATGTGCCATTACCTGCACAGTCCTATCCTCACACTTTTGTCTGACAACCCCAACTCCAGCAGGATTTTAACTGCTTGGTCAGTTGAATTGGTAGTCTGTAGTAAAGACAGGATGTTGAAATGTTCTTCAGGGTTAAATTCTAGGGCTGTCTTAGTCTCTGAACCCTTCAGTAGGTGCAGTGCTTCTAGAGAGTGTTTTTCTGGGACTGAAGACTAAGAAATATTTACAATTAGGTAAGTGTAGTCAAGTAACTCAGACATCAGTTGAAATATCCTGGATAATTATGCTTCCGATGGGATTTTAGACCTGATTGTTACATCAGATTTCTTATATACTTGTAATAACGTTAAGGGAAAACGCCCAGAAGAGGTCATTCTGCAGAGGCCTTTTGGCAGAAGCGGAAAGGCCATCTGGCAGAGCTTCCTTCTCCTTTATTTTTTCCCTTCATTTTTTCTAGCACATATCTAGGATCTCTGTTCCTGTAGTAAGCAGCCGAGTGCCTCCTGATGGGTTGCATCCATATTCCTGCAAGTTCTTGCACCTGAGGCCGAGCTGTGGCATTCGTTGTCATCCCTGTTTAGCAGATCTGAGATGCAGAGGCGACCCGTGAGCTGACTCACCAGCACAAGTGGATTAGACTCGTATGGTGAACGTCATTTCCACCTTCTGCTGCTGTGCTCTGCCCTGCCCCTTTCCTGGGAGCGGCCACCCTTGCAACAGGGATGTGTGAGCCCTGTGAGAAGCAGCATGTGAACTGCTGTGGTTTGTAGCTTGGGAGGACAAAATAAACCAGCACCAATTGGGAGTCACCTCATTCCACCAGGGAGCTGCTTCATGTTTGGTTCATCCGAATATGAATGTACAAACTCCCGAAAGAGCTCATAGGAGAGTGATGGGGCAGTAGGAGCCACATCTGACTTGACTCCACTCGTGTTTGTGAGTCGATTCGCAACAGGATTTTCCTGTTGGCGAATCCCAGGATTTTCCTGGCAGTGTGCAGGAAAATTATGGCAAAGCTGTTGTCGTGGTTTAAGCCCAGCCCCATGCAGCTGCTTGCTCACTCCTCAGTGAGATGGGGGAGAGAATCAGAAGGGTAACAGTGAGGAAACTCATGAGGTGAGATAAAAGCAGTTCAATCTTTGAAACAAAATAATAACAATAAATTGTCATGAAAAGAAAAATTGAAACATAGTAAGTTGTAACAAAAAGGAAAATGACAAAAATAAATAAACCCCCCAAAAGACAGGTGATACCCATCGACCGATGCCCAGCACAGTGGCTAACACACCAGACCCCACACACCAACCTCCCTCCAGTTTTACTGCTGAGCATGATGTCATATGGTCTGGAATATCCCCTTGGTCAGTTTGGGTTAGCTCTCCTGGTTGTGTCCCCTCCCAGCTTCTTGTGCACCTCCAACCTGCTTGCTGCTCGGTGGTGTGAGGAGCAGGAAAGGCCTTGGCACTGTGTAAGCACTAGCTCAACAGTAGCAGATAAACCATCTCTGTGTTAACAATGCTGTTTTCAGCACAAATTCAACACACAACCTTGTATAAGCTACTGTGAAGAAAATTAACGCTACCCCACCCAGAACCAGCACAGCAGCACTGGATTCTGGGTCTCTGAAGACCCAAGACAGTTTTCAGCACTGACTTTTCCACCTCTTCTCCTCTTTTTTTTTTTCAGGCCTTTCACCCCAAGGCCTCTTTCACACTTCTTTTGGTTTTGTGGGTTTCATCGACCCGAGCAGCAGGTCGCAAAACTCACACATCTGGTGCAGCAGAAAAGATATTCCGTTTGCACCAGTTTGGTCTGTTGGTATTGTGGTTTGTCTTGCTGTCAAAGAGGTTTTTCTTCTTCAACCCATGTGGCTGGTCTCACCTGAAATGGGCCAGATCCTGTCTGCCAGCAAGTCTCTGCATTACAAGCTTTACCTGCTTATTTTTTCTTCCTTAGTAAATGAGTGATTTTTAGGCATGGAGTCCAGCTAAAAGAGAGATAAAATAACAATTTAAATTGAGTTGACAGTTAAAATGTTTATTTGATTGGATAGTGAAAGATAAGCTACCAGCTGTTGGCCTTGATGATATCCATGTGCCATGATACAAAGTAAGCTTCTAGAGGTGCTGTACCACAGATGAGCCTACAGCAATTTGCCTTTGCAAACACATTTCCAAACTACTTGTATCTTCATCATCCTTGGCTGGATTTCTAGATCCCAGCACACTGGACGATTTCCACCTGTAGGCATAAGCTGTGCTGCAAGACAGGCTGCTCAGCAAGATTTTGCTCTGCTAAACCTAAAAACCCAGTGGTGAACTGGCAAAGATGTTGAGAAAGTTGGTGGCAGAGGCCTTGGAAATGTTCTTTAAGGGTGTAACTCTGCCAAAGCCTGTGGAGGCAGTCAGGGAACTTCTCTTGTTTAGCAGGAGCTGTCAGCAGCAGCTTCTCTCCTTGGGGTCAGGAGAGCAGAAGGGTCCACATCAGCTTGTCCACAGGATGCTTCAGACTTTCTGGGATTTCCAGGTCTGAAAAAGGTGTAGTGGAGAAGGAGTCTTACTTTGCAGGGAAACCAAATTTTCTCAGCCTTCTAAAAGTATCGCTGTTCACTACAAATCCTTAGTTATATCCAATTGCACCTTCTGTCCCAGACAAGGCTCAGGTGGGTGGCTCATCTGTCCTGGAAAACAGGGTGTGGACAGATTCGCGTCTGTGTTCTGCCTACAAGAGAGCATCTCTCCCTGCCTTCCCCTCTGTCGCTTGCCTGCCCTCAAGTTGTTACTGTTCTTCGGAGGCTGCTGGTTTAGTTGCTCATGTGGGCACTCACTAACCCAGCTGTGGAAGCAGACCATAAAAAAAGAGGAACCCCCCCCCCAATATAATTTCTGTTGAGCAACAAGGTACATATTTTAAATTATTAGAGCAATTAGCCAGCGGGACAAAAGATCACTAGAGACTCGGTCTTTTCAGTCTTCTAATGGAGGAAAGTGCTGGTGGGAGAAGCATATTTCCTCAGCCTCAAGCAAATTACGGGAGTGAATGGGCTGAGTTCTGAGGGCTGAGCGCAGTACAAGAGGTTGGACAAGATCCCTGGCCTTAAAATTCTGAAGCTAAGTTTAAAAATGTTTTCGGGGGAAGCAACAGCACAGAGTGGATCAGATGTTCATCTGGCAGCTAATCAAATGGAAAAGCTTTTACATTCTCTTCTGTCCAGCACTCAGTCTTCTCCAAGAAGCACTCCCAAGATCCAAGCTGGTGCGAACCCAGGACAGCTTTCTCTGCTGTGGGTCTAACTGCAGCATCATGGGAATGGAATGAATTCAGCAAGTTTTTTTGTAGGCAAAAGCCATTTCAGGAAGATACTGAATATGCACAATGTTGACATTGGAGAAAGGAGGTGAAATAGGGTCTACCCACACACTTTTTGCGGGGCACTTTTGCACACTTGCCCCCACAGTGGTGTGAGCTAAGACAGTAACTCCCCATGTGGTCATGGGTTAGGTGCAGACACTTCTGGAGATGATTGAGAATGTGAGGTACTTACTAAGGTCACATGAGTTGCCTTTTGAGGTTTTCTGCCATCCTCCATTGACCATCTGAGGTTCTGTGCTCCTGCTTAGACTTGAATTACTAGCCACATTACATTAGCGTGAATATTCTTCTCCATCTCCTCCTCTGATGGCACTCAACCATGCCACAGAGCCCCTGCAGTAAACCAAGTATACTGAGCAGATCCTCTGGCTACAAGTCGTTTTCTGTTGGGCAAGTCACGAGGAAACAATGTGGGGATACTCAGGGAGCTTTGCTGTGCATCTAATTTTCTGGGGTGTGAAGAGAGCCTTGTGCTGTCTCCATGGCACCTGCATTTCATCGGGTAGTTTTGCTCTTACTCTGCAGGTCGAGGTGCCATGGCAGAAGTGTGGACCATTGTGGAGAGTGTGAAAAGGATCCTTGAAGAACGGGACATGCCAAGGAAGAGCTGATGATTTGAAGATAAAACCCAACAGGAAGCTGGGTCGAGATGGTGTGTGTACCTACAGTGTGCTCTTCAACCGAAGGAGGGAAACGGTTGTGTTCCAGCTGGTGCCAGACTGAAATGTGGTACATAACTGCAGACCTTCAGAAACCAAAGCCAAGAACATGCTGCTTTAGTGTGGGAAAACCCTGTGGTATCTCACAGAGAGGGAGTAACGTTCCACTAGGCCTCTCAGCCCCTGGTATCTCCCACACGCTCCTCTCCGAGGGGGCTGCAGAATTGCCAACATATCTCATATCCCCCAAGAGCTGCTAGAGAGGAAAGTGCTGTGCAAGTCCTGGTGATGGGGATAATGCTGGCCCCTTCCAGCCTGTCACTGTGGGGACACCTCTGCTCTCCAAAGCCTGGTCTATAGCTGTGCTGGCTTCACCTTTCCATTAGGAGTCACTGTCCAAAAAGCAGTTCCCCTCCAGGAACTCAATAAATTAAAAGAGAGCCTTTCATTCTGCCCCTGGAGAACTGCCTCTTGTAGCTGCTAGGGGGGTGTTTGCACCTAAAACTGTTGCTAAATCATTGTGTCCACGTGTGGTTTTTATCAGAGATGGGGAAAAGTTTACTGAAAGAAGCTATCTTGTCCCCAAATTAGCCTTTACCCTTTTGTATCTGTTGACTGGATAGGGATGCAGATGTCAGCTGTGAACCAAAATGATGCCTGCCCATCTCGGTGCTCCACTCAGGAAATGAACAAGCTGGGCCCTTGTGGAAAGTCAGGGTGGATGTTTCCCAAATGACCATTTTGGGCTTGAAAATTAACTGACTGGCATGAAAAAATTGGAAAATCCTTTCACCCCATGGGCCAGACCAGCCAGGGCTCCCCCCATTCGGCCTTTCCTTGGAAATGAGAGGGGAATGGGGCAAACTGGGACTGTTGAACATGTTGCTGTACCAGAGCACTGCTGATACAGGGTTTATTTTTAACTAGATCCAGTCAAATTTAGGGCCTTTGGTACAGGACGTGCATCCTGCCTATGGGGGCAACCTTCAGACTGCTGCGCACAAGGGAAGAGGTTATCGGGGTATGTTTGCTTTCCTTATCGATTGCACACAAATAAAAACCTCTGAACTTTCCCATTTTTGGCTCTGTCGCTGATAGAGCTCTGGGGATTCAAAGCTTCTAAGGGGTGAAGTCAGGAAGATCCTGGCGTGAGCAGAGGCTGTAGTGGTACCGTGGTTGTGAACTTTGCATTTTGCCGGTGAAGTCTCTGTGCTGTGACCTGCATCATTTGCTCCCTTTCTTAGCATGGTGAAAGCTGACACCTACCAGAGGATTTTGCCTTTATTGAAGGTGGTAGAAGAGATGCTTCCTGGTTTCCGTGACTTTTGTAGCGAATGCTGTTTCTCCAACTCATGGAGAAATCTGTGCTCTGGCAGTCGCAACAATAACTCAACCTTGGGGCTCTGTTTTGGCTCTGCCATGGATATCTTGTTTGGTTGGAGTTGCTTATCCTTCCTCCTAGTCCAGGACTGGGCAATGCAGAAAACCCAGCTGTGAGGTTCCTCGTACCAGGTCAAAACACCATGTCCTTGATAAAGGGTGTTCATCTGGTACTAGTCTGGTTTGCTGGCTTCAGCTGCTCCAGAAATGTTGGCAAGTTATCGCTTGGCTTCTTCTGGCACCGGAGAGTGAGCAAGAGGGTGTAGGGGGTATGCTGTGGGGTGCAGGCACTGGTAATTCAGCAGGAAGAAGCGAGTAACGTGGCATTTTTAGATGCAGAACTTACACTGTCTGGCCTGATAGCAGACGGAGCTGACTCTAGTCTCAGTGGGCTGATCTGTAAGGGAGAAGGAAACTGGTAAGACCACAGAGTTGCCTCTCAGGCTTGTGGGGAGGCTTGAATTAAGGCTTGCAAAGAACGTACAGATACCTGAATGAAGGGAGCTAATTCTTTGTCCTGTTGGAAGAGCAGAACCGGAGGGAACTGGGGAAGGACTGAGAAACCCACAGAGAAAACTCCTCTGTGGGGGACATGACTCCCAGCCTGTCTCATTCCCGCTGCAGAAGCGGATACTGCTTGTTCCACTAAACGATTGTCTGCTTAATTGCTGTGATTTCTAATTGGAGGCAGGTCATGATAGTGTTACACACTGGGATAAAACCGTGCCCAAACCACCTTCCCTTCGGGGCAGATAGAAGAAACAGTGAAGGAAGTGTCTTTTGGGAGGCAGAGCTCTGAAGCAAGAGCAGCTCCCAGCCCAGCGCAGGCACGTGTCCCCACCCACGGCAAGACAGGCGCAGGCAGCCTGCAGGCAAGAACACTTCGATGGCTGCTGGCTGGGGAAAAGAGGCAAAAAGAGAAGCCAGGGAAAGCCCTGTTGGCCATCACACGAGTCATTCAGCTTTGGGAAGGGACTTTGGGACAGTGCCTTTCTAGGGTGAGCTTGGGGAAATGAGTGAAGGACCTGATTCATAGAATCGTAGAATCGGTTTGGTTGGAAGAGACCTTTAAGATCATGGAGTCCAACCATTAACCCAGCACTGCCAGGTCACCACTAAACCATGTCCCTCAGCACCACATCTCCATGGCTTGGAAACACCTCCAGGGATCATGGGGACTCCACCAGTGCCTTGGGCAGCCTGGGCCAGGTCTTGACAACCTTTGCAGGGAACGAATTGTTCCTCAGGTCCAACCTAAACCTCCCCTGGTGCAACTTAAGGCCAGTTCCTTGTTCCTTGGGAGAAGAGAGACCAAACCCACCTGTCTCCAACCTCCTGTCAGAGAGCTGTGGAAAGCGAGAAGATCTCCCCTGAGCCTCCTTCTCTCCAGGCTGAACAACCCCAGGTCCCTCAGCTGCTCCTCACCAGACTTGTGCTCTTGACCCTTCCCCAGCTTCCTTGCCCTTCTCTGAGTATGCTCCAGCCCCTCAATGTCCTTCTGGGAGTGAGGGGCCTGAACTGACACCAGGATTTGAGGGGCAGCTTCCCCAGTGCCCAGTCCAGAGGATGATCCCTGGCCTAGTCCTGCTGGCCACACTAGTGCTGACACAAGTCAGGATACTGGTGGCCACCTTCTCTTCAAATCCAGGGTTTTGTGCAGGTAAATAGGCAGTGCCGGCCTTGCTGCTGAATCGGGATGGCCAGGCTCTGCTGAGCCACCAAGGTCACCAAGAGGTTTTGAAGGATGGATTCCTCATGGCAGCCAGACTGCCATCTCCATCCCTTGTAGTTCTGTGTGTGGTTCAGGCTCGCAGGGGAGGCCCGACCTGCTGCCCATGTGCTTGTTCTTTTCCTTCATCTCTTCTTTTTGTTTCGCTTTCCCATACAACTCTCTGATGACCAAAGCAGCATCCCCATGAAACCTGCTGCGTTGCAATTTCATTCATGCTGCTTAAAACTGTTTCTCTCAGCACTGGCTTGGGAGCAATAAAGAGCTGGGACAAAAGCTCGGCTAAGGCAGCAGCCTTCCTCCTCTTTTCCTGTGCTTAGACCCATCCTCACCTGGGCACCCAAACTTGCGGTGATACTTTGGTTGGGAGTTGGCTCCCCACATGTCAAGTCCCTCTTGCTGTCACTTGGGATGGGAGGTGGGTCTGTCCCACCTCTCACCTTTGCCCTGGCACACGTTGCTTGCAGAAAAAAAAACTCAAATAAATTAAAAAGAAGTGATAAAACCTCCCTGCTTTTAGACTTTAAACAGTCTCAGTGGCACGCCTGGTTTCGAAAGCCTGCATGCAGTGGCTTCGCACCCCGGGGCTCCGGATTTGACACACGCCTGCAGTGAGCCAGGGGTTGGCACCTCAGAGGGGATGTCGCCTGCTTTGGATCTTCGAAAGCACAGGGCAGAAGGAAGTGGTTTCTTCTGCCCTGACCGCAGCCGGGGCTGGGTGCTGGGAGAGGGTGATGGCTGCCAAGGGGGGACAAACAGGTGGTGGCAGGTGAGAATGTGGGGGTGCTCATACAGGTGGGCTTCCCCTCCTCTGGCAGAGTTAAAAATGCCCAAATAAAGAAAGCTGCCTTTGGGTTTTATCCTGCCCACCACGAGCTCGCAGTGTGGCTGTTCCAAGCCACCTCTGTGGCAGGGGGCTGCGAGAGACACAGGGTAAGCATCAGGCATGGGAGAGGTCACTGTAAAATCCTATATATTTGATTTTAGTCTGTGCAACAGTCAGTCTCTTCCTAGACTAATTTGCAGGGGACCTACAAATCCTGCTCCCTGTGAGTCTCTGGTCATGTTCAGCAAGTCCCATGGCCAAGTGGGTGCCATCGGCAGCCCCAAGGACCAGAGATCCTGCACCTCTCTGTTCTTTCAGCTGTATCTCTGCCAGGAAGACAGTTGGAGATTTTCAGATTCGGTCTCCTTTCTGCTGGCTCATTGAGGCTCTTGGATGTCAGGCGCTCTGGCTGCAAGCACAGCCAGAGGAAGGGATCCGAAGGGAATCCAAAGGTGGTCCCAGCCTCTGCCCTCATGATTTTGCTTTCCATCTGCATCATTTTTCTGCCTCGCCAGCTCTCCTGGCTCAGGAGACGTTAGAAAGCAGCTGAGCCGCCCTGGCATGTGATAAGGCTGGTGCGAAAAGACCCGGCACCGATCGGCACAGACTCCTTGGCACCAACTACACTGATAGCTTGGCTTCAGCGATGACAACCTTGCTATTAAAACTTGCAGGTGCAGTGTTCTTGCCCTGGCCAGGAGCCTCGGTGGATAGTTTAAAAATTGTTTCCAGGAGTAATTGAGCTTAATTAGAGCATTGAATTCCCTGGGGCCATGCTGCTGTGGCTTTCCTTATTTGTTGGGTGTCATGCAGGGGCTGAGGATGCTCAGAGATGCACAGAGCGGGGAGAGAAATAAGCCAATTGGGTGGGTTCCTTGCTAGGTCTCACCCTGTTTGCATTTTCGTTCGTGGGATGTCGTGTTGCCCTTCAGATGGAGGCTGGGATTTGTTTCTGTGTGAATCCTGGCTTTAGCCCTGCACCTCACTTTTCCAACTCACTAGGGAGATAACAGGATGAAGGGGACAGAACCAGCAGAAAGCCTTCACGCTGGCCAGGAGGATGAAGAATAAAGGTAACTTTTAGGCATGTAGTCATCACGGTTCAGCTAAAATCAATCTGCTCCTGACCACAGGCTCCTGGGCACTCCAGGGGGAGTACAGAGAGATGAGCTCTGCTGTGGCGACTCATAAAATCTGGCTCCATCACGTGTGATCACAAAGACAGCTCAGTCTGAAAGCTGGGGGAGCCTGGTGTGCTCCTTACCCCTGGACCAATGGCAGGCAACCTCCAGCAAGTTACCAATGGCTGGTACCAGTGCCAGGCTGCCCGCATGGGGCTGCAGAGGGATGAGCATCCCAGGGATCCTCTGAACACCCCTGGCACCAGCCCCACTGACAGCAGAACTAGCCAGTAAATTCTCCCCCATCTTCCCTCCAGCACCTCTGGCACAGTGGGTGGGCATGCTGGGGCAGGCAACGTATCTTCCCACCACCAAAACAAGGAAAAGCAGAATTCAGGGCCTTAGGGGGACCAAGCTCAGCGATAAAGGCATTATAAAAGGGATTTATTTGTACATGGCTCCTTGTATGGCTGGAAGAGCTTTTCCCCAAGAGAGCTGTGTCCCTAGAGTGGCCCAGATCCCCGTGCCTGGCTCTGCTTTCTGTCTTGCTTGATTTACACGGCTTGCTTGGGTGGTTTATAGCTTTGGAGAAATATGATTCATGAACTCGAGCATGATAAGGATGAGGGACGAAAGAAAAGCCACGTCAACCTGAAGGAATGCAGCCAGTAGAGAGCCCAGCCTGCAGCTGGCAGAAGCCCCAGGGGCGGGGATCAGGCATAAAAAGGGGTAAAATGGTAACAGGGGCCTGAAAAAATAGCTGGAAAGTGCTCATCCATGCTGCAGGAGAGCACAGATCACTTTGCCCAGCCTCTGATACCCCAAAGCTGCTGCAGCTCTGAGGCCATGGAATGGCTCCAGGGAAACTCCATGGGCTTGGGTCAGCTGAGCTTCCTAACTGGAAATAATTTCTGACCCGAGCTGTGTTTCCACAGTGCTGACTGTGTTCCATGGGGGCTGCAGCTGCCCTCTGGACCACTGCACCACTTTCCCCAAGGATAAGGAGCTGGCATGGGGTCTGGGGGCAAACACAGCCCGTGGAGGAGCAGACCCTTATGGCTGCAAGCTCTTGCATGAGTGGCAAGTGAGGGAAGCATCATCCCTTTGTGCCGTTGCTGTGCTGGGCAGTACCACGTGCCTGCAGCCAATGCCTGTGCCAAGGGTTCCTTCAACAATCAGGGTGGCAGGGAAAGCCCTGACCCGGTCGGTGCCAGCAAGCAGGTTCCCACTGCCCTCACGTACATCAGCCCCAGGACAAACACATCACGACCTGGCAAACCTTCATAAAGGCAGAAAAATTTGTCTGCAAGGGGAGATCACAGCCCATAAAACCCCAGGCTTGCAGAACAGGTTTGTGTATGGGAGAGACCTTCAGCTCCAGGATGGGGTGCCAGGGTGCAGGCAGACCTCTGCCCCTTGCTCTGCTCAGGATAACCTCTTGGCTCAGCCTGAAGCCTGCCCTGGCAGCACCCCCAGGGAGCCCCGGGGCAAGTTCAGCTCCCAGATGCCCTGAGGGGAGTTGTTATTCATAGCAGCATTTTTGCCTCGATCTGTAATTGCTCTTAGCTGGGAAGGTTTTCAAAGCGAGGGCAAAAGCTCCTGCAGTGCGGGAAGGGTGCAGACAGGGTGCGGCCCGGAGCAGGGCTGGTGTGACTGGAGCACCCGTAAGCCTCCAGTCAATGAACCCTGTCAGTTGCTGCAGCAGAAAGTCAATATTGACCCTTTGCCAGCGTTTGCATACGTCGGCACTAAAATTACCAAAAGCAGAACAAAGCCCCACGGTTCCCTCCAGCGCTGGCTTTGTTCCCTGATTCTTCAGTAAAATAATAGTAAAATAGTTGTATTTATTGGGGCTTGATTGTGAGTTAAAGATCTGGGAAGAGCCATGGAGACAGAAGGCCCCACTTCCTGCTCTGCTGCTTGTTTCTCACCACTCTTCCTCCACTCACCCAGCATCCGTCCTCCCCCAGAGCATCTGAGGGGAGACATCGTGGCAGGGCTGCAGCATCATCCCCCATCCTCACCGTGTCCCCAGCTCCTCGGAGGAGATTGTGACTTAAGAGCTGGGCAGAGACCAGCTCGGACATGGGAAATGGCAGCACCCCTGCGGTTTAGAAACTGGAAATAAAAGCTGAAGTGGTTTAAAGGCTTGGCCTCGAAAGGGGGAAGGTGGTCGGGGAACGGAGAGGAACCAAAACCCACTGCTGGTGGAACGGGCAGAGGGGCTCAGGGGAAGTGAAAGCAGCTGTGATTACTGAAAGCCCAGACGTGAAAGAGTGGCAGCGCTATCTTTGGGGCTTTCACTTCCATGTCTGGGCAGGTTCTCTTGGCTTTGGTTGATTTTTCCCCCTGCCCTGTCTCTGCTCATAAATTCCACCCTGGGGCAGGTGGGGTTGGTGCTGCTCTAGGTGGGTGCCCCATCTGCAGGGGATGGGAGAGGATTGAAGCCAGGGACCACTGAGCATCCCTGCCACAGTGGGGCTTGGGGGGTACCTGCTCCCTGCCAGGGTTACAGACATGCTGTCCCTGAAGGGTGAAAGAGCTTCCAGCCTGGGGTCAAGCGCGTGTTTTCTTCCTCCAAAAATAAAATGAGGCAAGCGATGGCCGAGGCCTGATGTGCTGGTGGCGTGGAGAGGCTCTGGCATTGCTCCAATGTGGAAAATAAGTGTTCAGCTGTGAAAAGCGGCAATGTTCCCCTGTGGTCCTTATCGCTGCAGCCCCCATGCTTCGTTTTGGGTGATGAAAGCCTGTGGGTGCATAAATTTAAACCCTAATTTAGCAACCCTAATTAAATTAGAGCATTCCCCCTCCCCCCCGCCCCCGCCATCCCTGGAAAGGGTCAGTGTAACTCGGCCATGACCTCAGCTGGGATGTTTGACTGCTTTCTGCCCTGCTGTCCTCTGTGGGACCCAAACCAGGGCTTAAAGTTAAGCCTGGGATTAGAGGCTGTGCTGAAGCTAGCCGGCGCGAGTCCTGAATCAGCAGAGTGGCTGCATGGGGATGGCTGAGAGCGGACAAGGGGTCTGGCAGCTCATAGGGAACATGATAGTCGATGCTGAAAGGAGGGAGCTGGCTGTGGGGCTTGGTGACCAGCTGAGAGCTGGGGCCCTGCAGCCGTTGACTGAGCTGTGGGGACAAAACCGATGAGAAAATCTGGAGGGTAAATCTTTAGGGTGATGTCACAGTTCACAGGGGGCTGGACCAACTTTGGCATGAAGACCAAACCACCACGAATCTTTAAGGCAAAGATAAGCATTCCCAAAACACAGGGCTCAGGGTGGGGGAGAAATCCCTCCCACACGGACATACCAATTTTAGCCTACTTCAGGATTTCCGACTTTCAAATGGCCGGAGCCTGTCCTGCCATGGAAGGAACATCCTCATCCCTTCAAAACCTCACGCTGAGCTCTCCCCAGGGATGTGTGCCCTCCATTTCCAGCTTTCCTTTTCTCTTCCTACTCCTCCATTAATGCTGTTGGGTTCATTTGGCCCCTAAGTTTCCCATATACCAGCCTTAAAGGCTATAATTATCAGGTCAACGCAGTCAATCCTATTCCAGAAGTGGAGAAACTGAGTTGGGGAAGGAGGCAGCAATTTGCCAAGTCCTGTTCAGGATGTGGAAGGGGCTGCAGAAGCAAAGGGGCTGGGGGCTTTCCCTCTGAATTAAACCAACACAAGAAAGAAAGAGTAATATAATTAGAGGGTGGGATGAGTGGTGGGAAATGGCAGAAATGTTAAGGCCACTCCCTGAACCTCAACCGCTTTCATCCTGCAGGAGCTCAGCAGATAGATCACAGGCGTTGCTGGGTCAGATGCTCTGGAGCTATTCCAGGCCTAGCTGGTGTTTAAATAGAAAGGTTATGTACCTGGGAGATTTATTTCATCTTTTAATTGGTTGTTTGTTTACACGACTCAGGAGCTCTTTGCTAATGTTTGCTTTGCCGGCTCAGTCAGCTGCTGAAAATCCTGGCTAGCCGCGTCCCAGCCTGGCCAGTGTGCCGGGAGAAGCTGCCTTTTGGCAGCCCAGTGAGCCCCGTGCTTCCCCATCAGCCCTTCTCATCCCACTTCGCAGGTACCACCAAATCCCTCTGGAGCTGGCACCTCTTCCATCACAGCCTCACGACTGAGATGGTCCAGACGAGGGCCCACCACTCCATCATCTCCCTTTCCCTTCCCTTGATGGCAGGCTGGTGGAAAACAGGAGCGGGTGGGTGGTGGAGGTGGTGGAGATGGACCCCCCTTCAGTTAGGTTTTGGGACTCCCCCTCTCCCAAGCTTCCAGCACAGGAGGAGATGCAAATCCCCATGGTTATAGGTTTGTTTTTTCCCAAGTGTGTGTTGAGGTCTTGGTTCCCTGCTGGTCTCAATCTGCACAAATCTTTGGAGGAAAATCAGTTTTCTTCCACTGCAGCTCTAGAGAAATGGGCTGGCAAAGCACAGTGCTCCTCTCATGTCTCCTCTCTTGGTTTTATCTTGGTTTATATTAATTTCTGCCCTTCCACAAGCTGTGGGACTGCCTTCGCAGGCATGCCCAGGCGGCAAGCACCCAACAGCCACGTAGGCGGACGGCTGCAGTGTGAGGTGCCCTCAGGCTCCTTGGCAGAGTGGTTGTCTGATGGCAGATGGTCTCCTCCACCTTGTCCTTGGGGGTCACTGGCATGGTGTGGAGGGGCATCTTCCCTCCCCACCCCATCGCTGGATTCAGTGGATCCTTATCTCAGTTCACCATGTCTCTCTGGAGGGGAGAAGGGAAGCGATGCTCCCTGGCCCATGCTGATAAGGAGCAACCACCCAGCTGGATGAGTGGGGTGAGCTGGGAAGGAGCAGCCTCAGGGCTGATGGGGAAGCCGCAGATAAAGGGGAAGGATCACGCTCAAGATGAGCTGGCACTGGCAAGAGCCCCTTGAAATTAGGAAGGCTAAGGCAGGTGTTTCCAAGGCAGGCAGTTTTGCTCCAAGAAACCTCCCAGCTTCTGCGGCTGATGGCCATCTTCCCAGCGGGACAGCTTGTCTGCTTCTCTGCCAGCTCCTGCCCATGCTCATTGAACCCATGTCCCATGTGTCTGGGAGGAGCTGATGGGTTTCACTGCAGGAATGTGGGGTTTGGGTTGCTTTGTTTTTTTATTTTTATTTTTTTGGGTCACAAATGTGTTAACGTCTGTTTTGCGCAATCTACCCGTTTCTCAATCTTTGCTCTCCACAGTCAACTGGAGACCAACACACGTTGCTTAACCGGGTAAATCAGAGCAGCCTCTGCTCCTCCAGCCTCACCGACCGCAAATGGCCAGCTCTTCGTCTCTTCTTCCTCCCATCAAAGGCTGCATTAACAATGATAATTAAAAACGTGTTTGGGAGTGGTTCATTGATTTAAACCCTAGGATTTCTTTTTTTCTTCTGGATTGCTGAACTGCTTCTCATGGGTGGTGCCAAGATGTGTTTCCAGGAAGATGTCCCCAGGTGCTGCCCACACTTTTTTGGCTGTGAGGAAGATGATGGGGATGGCACCATCTTATGACCATCTCATGCCTAGCGTGGAGGCTGTGATGGTATCTCCAGGCTTTGCTCTGTGTAGCCATGAGGTTGACTATGGGGTAACCTCTACTGCCTCCCCGATCTGTCCCCAGTCCCTTTAAAACAAAGACAGCAGGGCACAGTCATAGAATCATAGAATGGTAGGGGTTGGAAGGGACCTCTGGAGATCATCGAGTCCAACCCCCCTGCCAATGCAGGAACACCCACGGCAGGCCACACAGGAACAGATCCAGATGGGTCTTGAAAGTCTCTAAGAGAAGGAGATTCCACAACCTCTCTGGGCAGCCTGTTCCAGGCTCTGTCACCCTCACAGTGAAGTTTTTCCTCCTGTTGAGGTGGAACATCCTGTGTTTCACCTTGCTACCATTACCCCTCGTCCTCTCTCAGGGCACCACTGAAAAGACACCGACCCCTTCTACTTGACACCCACCAGTTACCCAGCCCCAGGCCACCCTCTGACCCGCTTGGCTTGGCACATGTAGAGGAGATGTCTGGAGCAGCAAGGAGGTCAGACTGGCCATCTAGGAAGCGTCTGAGGTGGTGCTGCCCTGAGGTGGGATGGGAGGACCAAAGACTATGGGGAATTTTCCCCACTTGCTTCAGGGTGTTGGGGAAAAAGTGTATCAGGAAGTAGTGGTGGGACAGCTACTGCCACGCAGGGCAACGGAACCTTCTTGAAAAATGTCATCATTGCTTGGGGCTGAAAGATCCTCTTGGGATTCGAAGCTCCTGTGGAGGCCAAGCTGGGGTCCTGAGATGGGAATTGCTCTCTGGAGAGCAGATGGGACCGTGTACTGAGTGTGGCTCTTCTGCTGGTGTTGAGCTTTGATGGGAAAGTGCTGCGGTTTGTGACTAGAGAATAGGGAGAGGTCATCCAGGATTTCCCTAGGCTGAGATTTACCTATGCCACCAGCCAACTGATGAAAGGTCTGGAAAACCCAGGACGTGCCATGTCTTGCAGAGCCACCGGGCTTCTCCAAGCAGCATAAGCAAAGCCCAGCCCACTAATGGCCTGTGTGAGGACAAAGCTTGTGCATTTGGGGTTTATTAGCAACTGATCTGTGGCGGTCTCATGTGGCACCATGGTAACCAAGAGTGCCCCAGGAGACCTGGTGTCCTGGTGACAGAGAGGGCTTCTACTTTCTGTTTTAGCAGCCAGAGAGCTGGGTGTACACCATCTCTCCAAGGCTTTCCACCTAATTTCTTCAATCAAAGTCATCTCTGTAACCATATTATCACTGTGCCCCAGCAGCTTTCAAACCATCAGCCAGGCTGACTAGGTCCCCAGGGGTGATAGTGATGAAGCTCCTGGTGTTGATTCCTGCTGTCCGTTGCCCATGGGCGAGAGCAGAGGTGGCTGCTGCTCCACAGCCAGAGCTGGGTGTATTTCCCATGGCTTTGCTTGGGGGCTTTCTGGAGTGCCCACAACATGCCCTGACACCCTCATGGGCCATCAAAAGAGCAGCCCTTACAGCCAGCCATGGTCCCATGTGGTCTGGCCCAAGGTGACATCTTGCCAGGACCTGCATACAGCTCCTTATCAAGGTGATAGTTAATTCCAGTGCAGACCTCCTGCCTGCCCGGTGTGATGGGGATGTGGGGATGGATGATCAGCATGTGGGTGCCTCCACAGGGACACTGAGCCCGCCAACAGCATGGCAGGAATATAATGGCAGAAATGAAGAGCAAAGACAGGACTGGTCAAAATTACCCTCTCCAGTACATCTCTCCAACAGTTTCTCAATACCAACAGTCGTTGGGATGGTGCAATCAGAGTGCTTGACAAAGAAAATCCTGGGTAACTAAGTGGGTTTTTATCGCAGCAAAAGCCAAAGGAAATGTGTAAGTACAGGTGACGCACAATGGCAAAGAGAAAGAATGAATAAAGAGGGGAGATAATCAGAGATCAGGGATTCTTGGGTGATTTTAACTTGTGGATCTTACCTTGATGGTGGGAACATCACAGGCAGGCTCCATCTTTTACAGGTGCAATCATGTCGCTTGCCCTGCTGCGGGGCTGGCTTAGCTGTGCCTCAGAGGACGTGCCTTTGGGATGTCTCCGCTCTCCATGTTTCTGTCTGCTGAGGAGCTAAAGGAGAATGGGAGAAAAAAAGGAGGAAAAGCTCATAAGGAAGAAAGTGAAGGAGGAGGACATCCCTGGGTGTCATCAGGATAGCTTCTCCAATCTTATCTGACCTCTGTACCAACCCAAAGCATTCTATGTTTCTATGATTCTAATGGGTCTGGGTGCAGCCAGGCCAGCCCTGGGAAGTCCCCGAGGACTTTGGTGGCATTGAGGCTGGCTGCCAGCTGAGGACGGGGAGTCCCCCAGCCTGGGGGCAGATGCTGAGCCGAGGCCAAGCTGTGGTTCCCTGAAAGCATCAGGTGGGAAGGGCTGACCCAGCTGCTGGAGATCAGACAGCAGCAGGTATCCCCAAGGAAGGGCTCAGATGGTGGTAAGTCTCCTTCTAACAGGCTTCCATGACCTGTAAGATGATGAGGACGTGGGTACAGTGAGGAGAAGATGCAGGGCAGAGGGTCATTTCAGTGCTAAGCCCTGAGCAGCTGTCCCTCTCCACTAGCTGGGGTGGTAAAGCCATCATGGCATCAGGAGCATGGCTTATCCCACCACCACTGACTCATTTCTAGCCATCTTCACTGAGGGTTTTCACAATAAATCCTCTGCTGAGGGAACCTGGGGACCAGCAGGTGAGCCCTAAGGACTCTATCCCAGTAATAAAGGGATACAAAAGGAGAGCTTGAACTTCAAAGCAGTTGGCTGGTGGGATCTCCTGTCCCATACCAGGCTGGAGAAGGGCCTCCATCCAGAGATGCTGTGGCAGGTACAGCCAAGAACTTCACTCATTTTTTTTTATGCTTTTTTTTTTTCCAGGCACTGAAAATGGCTGCGTGGGAAGGGGGTTTGGAGGTGATGAGTCGTTCTGAAGTGTGTGCCAAAGATGTTTTCTTTTCATGGGCACCAAACACCTGGGCTTGCCCTTCCTGTCTGGAAGAGTGAACTTCTCCAAAATTACTCACAAATATTGGTAGTTTCAGAAGAAAACTAGGAAGCCTTTATGGTGCAGAGCCATGGGAGTGGAGGGGAGAACCTGGGCTTGACCCTCCCAGGTATGCAATGTCCATGTCCTGCTCCTGTCCTAGCCAAGGGGATTTTCCAGTGACCTGGATATAATCAGGGCAGGCTCCATCCCTTCTGCCCTGGAGCCCTGTGGTGCAGGAACAAGGTTGGGCGACCATCCCTGAGCCTGGAGGCATCTGCTCAGCTCTTCCAAAGAGCTGAAGGGAATCCCACACCTTCCTCTAATGAGGACAATGCCCACAGAGAGGTGTTGGAAGGCATCAAAGGACGTGGGTGCAAGTGCTGTGGTGAATCGCACTGGGATGGGTGTTCCCAGATCATGGGGATGCTGCACCTGAGCTGAGGGCAGCACCCAGGTATCAGCCATTTGGTCTGCATGTTGAAATCATGGGTTTCACACAGCAGGAGGATTGTGATGTTCCCATCTGCATCCTTGGAGGAGCAGCGTCTTGGATGTCCAGCCTTGTGGTCTGTGAATCACACCCTGGTTAGTAGAAAGGAGATCTTCATGACTTTATCTCCACTCTAACCATCCATCCATCCATCCATCCATCCATCCATCCATCCATCCCCAAGTCGTTGTACCAAACCCAGGCAGTCCCTGCCATCCCAAGCACTCTGAGGATGCCCTCTCCTTCTGGGTGTGTTTAATGGCTCTCAATGGCTCTGTTCTCCTCCTTTGGGTCCTTGCAGATAAGTTAACACTAGGAAGAGATAAGTTCTGCATAGGTGAGGAAGTGTCTTTTCCCTGAGTTAAATTCTTCTGCTAACCATGGTGAATAGGCCAAGGAGGGGGGCTGATAGTGGGCACCACACTAGAAGGCGCTCATGCAAATTAACACCACCAATCTACACTTCCTATGGAAACTGTGGATGCCACCCATATCCCAAGTGTATAAAGAGGCAGAAAAATACTGATCTGTGTGCACTCACCACTGAAGAACTGGAGATCTGGACTGATCCTGTGAGATGTTGCTGGATCCAAGGGTGGTGAGATCTTTCTTTCTATCTTTCTCTCTCTCCCCCCCCACCCCCCCTTTCCTCTTTCTACTCACTTTTCCTTTCTTCTCCTTGATACTTAGTTGTGTTCTAAAGTAATTGATAGGAAAATAATGTTTTTGCCAAAACACCTTCATCTGCACTCTTTATTGATTGCTATTAGGGAGAACAAATAAATTGTTTTATATTGTTCCTCTGAGTCACTGTCTTGACTCTCCCACCTCTGTGGCCCTGCCGCGCAGGGACAGCCTTTTTCTGGGTATCATAATTCACCTTCCTCCTCGTCCACTGAGTGGGATGAGACTGGGTGGGATATCTGCTTTCCTTTCCCAGCAAACATACCCCCTTCCCTGCAGCACTGCCAGCCGTGTGCTCCTTTGAAGAGCTTCTTGCAAAATCAGAGAGTGCAGGTTGGAACTTGACAGCTTGTTTGCTCCTCAGCTTCGAAGCATTTCTTCCCTGTTGCTGTTCACAAGGCCCTCAATTGTTTTTTCAGGCTGTTGATGTTGGTGCGCATCTTTTACCTTGGTTTATCTGCTGCTTTGTGCCATTTGAGATGTATTTGTAGTTTCTTGTGGCACTTCTGAGGAGTAAACCCCAGGCAGCTGCTGGGTTGCAAAAACCCCTCTGCCATGGGCTGCAAGGTACAGATCTCTTCAGAGAAGCATTTCTAAGCCATAATGGATATATTTAGGTTGAATAACTTTCTGATTCTTTTCTGAAATGATCTAGCTGCTTCTTCAAGGACTTTCATCGCCAATAGCGTCCCATGGCAAAGAGTTGCCCAGCTGAACGCACAGCCTTAGCTCACCTCTGCCAGAGCAGGGACTTGGCACCAGAGCATCGCCAGTAATTTTCCACCCGACTCCACACTGTGGAAATAACACCCAAGCACAGAAAAAAAGCCTGGAAGGGAATAAAGAAGACACTTGGCCAATACAGCTTGGCCAGCTCCCAAGTCAAGGAACAGCTTCAGGTTGATCTCCAGCTCACTGGCAGCTTGGCAGGCTGCCTCAGCTCCGCGTGGGCTGCAGGCTCCCCAGGGCTGGATCCTGCGGCACCCCCCACTATATATGGGATGAGCCAGCTGCATTTTGCCGAGCAGCCATTGTGCCAAAGTCCTGAGCATTTCTGCTCTGACAGCTCCCTGCACCCGCGGGTTCAGTGCAAGGCCAAAAGAGGGGGCGGGAAATGGCCTTTTTGTGGGTTTTGGTGTTGGTTTTTTTTTATTCTCACTGTAGAGACAGTTATCTCAAAGGCTGCCATGGGAAGGAGAAGAAAAATTGTGGCTCTTCTTCTCACAGCCAAAGGCTGTGGGAAGGGCAGAGCAGAAGGCTTGAGGGCAGTGGGGATGTGACAGGGTCCATTTCTGAGCCTGTAATTGCCCCAGTCAAAAACTACATTAGCCTGATGAGTGAAATGAGGTTTTTTATGAGGGCAATAAGAGGTTCCAGTGGGCCAGGGTGGTAATTGCCTGCCTGTGGCTGTGCAAAGAGCTGCTCATGCTCCTGCTGCACTATGGCCCCAGACTGGACAAGACGGTCCAGGCTGTTTCCCAACCTCCCCACACTAATCCAGCTTACCTCACCAGTATGGCAGTAGCCATCCCCACCTCCCATTGCCAGCAGCTGGAGAGCACAAGATGTTCCCAGACAAGCCTCCCCACACCCTGCACAGCCCTGGCAAACAAGGGAGGCTTCCCAAATCCCCCGAGCATCCTTCCCCTGGCAAACTCCCTCAGAGAGCCACTGTCCCCTGCCCGCCTCCATGAAATCTCAGGCTCCTGTGCAAAAGGTGATGAAACAGACTGGAAAAGAGACACCAGGGGCAGATGAGACTGATGTCTGTAATATCACGATGACACCAGAGAAGATAAATGAGGGGGTGATTACTCACTGCCTCTTGTTGTGTAAAAACTAAGGCCATCAAATGCAATCAGCAGGCTCAAAGCCACCCAAAGGAGATGACTCTCTGTACGATTAAGCTGTGGAGCCCTTTGCCATAGGGCAGCATGATGCAGAAAGCCGAGGATGGCTTCAAAAAGCAATTCCTGGAAGAGAAAGCCACCCAGGACACAAGGACTATTGCCAGATCACTGTTGGGTGCTACAAGGGGTGTAGAAGTAACTTATGTTCACTGAGGTCTTACATTTTCCCTTGGTCATCTGCTCCACTCAGGGGTTGGGGAGCAAGAAAATTCAACAGTGAGGCATTTTTTGAGGCTCAGATGGAGCACATCTGCTCACTTGTGCTGATATCATGGTCCAAGACCCGGGGGCAGGTTGCACAAGGGTGACCTAAGCCCTGGGTCAGGGCTTGCATCTTTGAGCAGGGTTGGGAGCCGGGGAGGGTCATTTGCTGATGATGGTGATGAGGGAAAGAGGATCTCCCCATTCCCAAGGTGTCCAGAGGGAGCTGGAGCCACCGGGATTTTGCCCCACAGGAGGAATGACTCAGTAGGAGCTAGTCACAGGAGCAACCACAAGGATTGGTTATCAGTGGAAAATCTGTCTTGTGAGGGCATCAAAGCAGCTCATTGTGTGCCAAAACGAAGGAAGAGGGAGCAGAAAAGAGGACAAAGAGCTGCTGTGCTGGGCAAGGAGAGTTCTGTGGCCACTAGCCTCCAGCTGGGATGGTGCAGAAGGGGGTTGAAAGCCCTATGGCCTTCCACTTTAAGAGCTTCTTGTGCCCATCCTAACAACCAAAGGGCTGGGTGAGCCAGGAGAGGAAGGTCTTGCTTGCTGACAGCCCCACCGAAGTCAAGCCAGGGCCAGGCTATGTAAGTATTATTCAACTTGAAACTATGTGAGTAAACAGAGAAGTCTCCTCTTCCTGGTCCCACCTCAGCAATTAAGCTTATTTCTACAGGCTGGAGGAAATGAGCCCTAATCCACCATGGCAGATAAAGGGGATGGTCTTGCACTCTCCCCCAGTAAGACCTTGAGCCGAACCACCCAGGAGAGGGAAAACATGTCACTCCAGGTAGTCTCCTGTGACATCCCCTCTGTGATTCTCATGACGTGCTCTGTGTGGGGAGTGGAGCAAATTGGTAAGAGCCCAGATGAGAGACCCAGCACCAGCCAGGAGGAAGAAGATATGATCTCCACTAGGGAAGGACCTCCCTGCTAGCACAGCAAAAGCCTCTGAGCTCTGGGGACTTGGTGGCCACCACTGCAGCCGTGAGTCCCATTGGATGCTGCACCCTGACCCCTTCCACCCTGGTCCTCAGGGTTCCTTCAGAAGCTCTCAGGAGGCCTCCAGGTCTGTGGATCAGTGCTGCTGGAAGCAGCAGCAGAGCTTAGCTCTTCTCTAGAATACCTTCATCTATCTTGGTGTCCTCTTCTCCATCAGTGCCACATGCTGAGGATTCCTAGTGAAAGAGAAGAAAACACCCTGGATCATCCTAAGAGGGAAAAGAACAACCTCCAGAGTGGGACCAGAGCTGGACAAGAGCTGGGAAGCATTGAAGAAGGCTTTGGAGGGTTTCTAGCTCTCCTGAGGCAGTGGTTTCTGCAGGCAGAAGGGGAATAAGTCCCACCTTCTGGGTCTGCAAACCACACTGGAGTTGGAAACTGTGGAGTTGGAAATCAGCCCTTTTATTCCCTTCTTGCCATCTGATATTTCAACTGGATCAGTTCCTGGACATCTTCACTCCCTAATCTCACTAATTTCACTCTTAGGAAGTGGAAGGGCAGGAGCAGATGGGCAAAGGCAGGTTGGAGGTGGGAAGAAGGCAGATGGGTCTGGAATGGTCTGGAGCTACTGGGGAGCAGTTCCCTGGGCTGAGAGGCCAATCCCTCAGTCCACCCATCCTCTCTGAGCTCCTTCACCAGCAAAAAAAGTCCAGGGCCATGCAAGCCAGAGCTGCCTCCTTAGACATCTCATCAAGTTCATTTGTGTCTATAGGTGGCATTTCAGAGGTAGCCAAACCACAAGTTTAGCAAGAACTGCAACCCCCAGTTATTCTTGAGAGTGTGGAAAGCATCAGAGAGGTCAAGGGTATCTTATTGTGAGCGAGCCAGGTGGGCATGCTGTGACCAGGGGCAGGAGGAGAAGAGGATGAAGGTCCACATGTTGCTGAGGTTTAAACCGGGTGACTTCAACCAAGGCAGGAAAAAACAAACAAACAAACAAACCCAAAACCAAATCAAACCAAACAACAACAACAACAACCAAACAAACAAACAAAAACCAAAAAACAACCCCCCCAAAAAACCACCAAAAAACAAAAAACCACACAAAACACAAAAACAAAACCAACCAACCAAAACCATACAAAACCAACCAACCAACCAAACAAAAAAACAAAACCAAACCCCCAAAAAAACCACCAAAAAAACAACCAAACAAATCCACTAAAGTAAATAAATCCAACAAAGAAACTGCAGCTTCCTCAGGCTGATCTCTTGCAAGGCTTACCCAGAGTTACATCATGGTGCTCATTAGGCTCCAGCAGCAGAAGCCCACAGCTCCAGCAGCACCCTCCTGGGACACCCCTAGCCTCTTGAGATGCTTTCCCTGCTCTCTGGGGGCTCTGGGATACAAGCTCTGGAACCATCCCCAGAGGCACATCATACTGGCACATGGAAGTGTGGTGGGAGCAGGTCTTCAGAGAGGGTCCTGGCTTGATTTGGGAGCCGAGGGAGGTGAGGGGTGCTCAGGCATAGGCCTGGCTCCTATGTGTGTGTGCTCATCGTGCTGCTCCCCTGGCCAGGATCCTCACAGCTGCGGCTAGCCAGAGCAGAGGGCAGCTTGCCAGCTTCCCCAGGCTCACTTATGGCCACATCCAAGCCTTTCTCAAGACCACAGGTCTATTCCTCACTGTTGAAGCACTGAGCAAGGTAGTTTCCCTGCCCTGCTTGCTCTCCTCCTCTTCCTCCAAAACAAGCTTTGGAGACTGCTGGGAGTGTCCCCAGAGATGATGGGGCTGGATGCCTTGGGAATAAACCTGGGCCAGAAGGGCAGGATACAGAGGTGGCGACAGGAGAGGAATCTCACAGGAAAACCCCAGCCTGGAGATCTCTGCAGAAGCCCTTTTCCTATGGCCCGGGAGGCCTCTCTGCTCCTGTGCATGCCCTGGTGCTGGAGGGAAGCCATGCTATGGGGCTGCCTTGGATATTTAATGGGTTTGTGGTTGTCTCCTTTCTGCAGACAGGAAGCAGTGCCCATGTCCTGCCCACCAAAAGTGCAAGGACTGGGTCTGGAGCTTGCCCAAGGCTGCCCCAGCTCCAGAACTTCCTGCAGTCAGAGGATCCCAACATGCTGAGGCTGAGCAAGGCCAGCTGCTGGGCTTCAGCACTGAAGCCACAAGCTTTCAAACCCACGTCATGATGCAAGAGCCATTTTCCTCAGCTTTGGATGGGTTTCATCAGCCTGTGAGCCACTCCAATGGGCTCTGGCCACCTGCCGTCACTTGCCTGGGAACATCCCAGTGGGATGATTTGGGGCACAGCCTCGAAGCAGGGCACTTGGCAGCCTCAGCCCATCACAGCTCCTGCCAGCCCCACTCCAGGAAGCCTCTCCTCTGCCGAAGGAGCAGGGAGCTGTCAAGAGCCCTAATTCATTGCCTCCCCAACTGCCAAATGGTGGCTTTGGTTTTGCACTTGAGAAACAAAAGAATAAAGAAGGAGGGAGGCTGTGTTTCTCAGGACTCTAAAATGATTTCCCACTGCAAACTCCATCACCCGGGGCAAGGTGTTAGCAGCAGGACCAGGTGCCCCAGGGGCTGCTTGGCTTTGCCCTCCTTGTGTCCTCCCCAAGGGTTTTGCAGGGCAAAACCTCCTGCAGGAGCTCCCTGACTAGGAAACAAAAGAGAAAAGAAACACTAAGGCTTTTTTGTTTGTTTTCTGAAGTGGAGGAACGGCGTGTGAATGCAGAAGCACTAATTCAGGCAGGAACATGGAAAGCTTTCAGCTCCCCGACTCTACCCAAGCCTCAGCAGTTTGCTTTGTGCTGCTCATTCATCCGCAGGGTTATTTTTGTTTTCCTCCCCCTGGGAGAACAGGATTCATTTTGTTTTCAATGCCCCTTTGAGAGCAGCTTGCTGAGGATATGGTTTAACAGAGGAAAGCCCTCTTGGCCAGTTGGGTTTGCTCCCACCCTGTCTGGTGGTGCAATAGCACTTGCATGGCTGTCACGTAGGTGTTGCCCATGATCTGGGTGGGAAGGTGGGGTTTTATATCTCTTGGGAACTTATACCCACTGTGCTGTTGCTGGGTGTTGGATACCTCAGTATCTATGGATAATTATCTAGAGCTAATGAGTTACCTGCATCTGTGGTTTTCTGGGTCTCGTCTTTATTACTTTCCTGGGGCAGTGAGCTGTGCAGGTTGAAGGTTTATTTATTTACAAATAACTGTAGGCCCTGATGTGATGTAAATTAAAATTTTGAAGGAGATGAAGCTAGGACAGTGTTGGGCAAACTACCAGATATGCCTGTGCCTTATTTGCTCCTAATTCATCTCAAAAGGTCGCCCTGAGTGGAAGATGCTCCAGAGCAAGGAGGGGTGGAAGAAGCTCTAAAGCTGTCCCCTGACACCAACAGACCCCCCTGGGGTATTTCCAAAAAGTATCAGCCCTTAGAGCACAGGGTCTGACTTCAGAACTGAGAGAGATGCAGGACCAGGTGCCTTGAAGGATGCTTGCATATCCTCCCCACTCTGCCAGGGGCTTGGAGGGAGACAGAAGCTCTCAAGGCTTCAACCTCATCTTGGCATGGAAAGAAATGTGCAGGAGGAGGAAACCTTGACCTTTCTGTCTTCTTGGTAAGCGCATTTTAAACTCAAGTGCCCTGGAAGCTGTTGGGAGCCCTCCCTTATAGCCCTCCATCCTTCTCCCTCCAACTCTCCCAACTCTCCCATCACCACTCCATCCCTTCAACCCTGTTTTCCTCTGCTCACCAGCATGACGTGAGACTCAGCCCCTTTCCTCCAGCCAGGCTGAGCATGGGTAACAGACAAAGTGGAAACTAAGACTGTCTGTAAAGCTCTCTTACTCCAATTACCTCAATAATTAGAGCTTCTAAGGCAAGAGCTGCTAACAAGGTTGGGAAGTCCCTGGTGGGAGCCCTGGGTGAAATGGGATAGGACTAAAGCCACCCCTTGCCCTCTCAGACAAAGCAATAGGTGTTGGTGTCCCAGATTCCCTGTGATACACAAGGGATTTGCCTTCATCCCATGCAGGACAATACAGAAGAGGACCCCATCACCTGCTCCCCTCCATAAATGTCTCCCAAGCCAAAAAAGCCATCATGTCCTGCAGCAGGGGAGGCCGTGCAGCTGCACACACTGAAATGTCACTGTCACTGTCACCCAGGCTGCCACAGCCCAGCTACTTGCCACCCTCCCATGCTCACTTCTGTTAACGACAAGTAGAAAACAAAGAAACTTCCAGGAAAACTCCTCAGGTTCTTGGGGAAACGAGAGACGATGACTGCTGAGCCCCTAAAATGGCGGTGAGCTCCTCTGCAGACCCCACATCTGCTTCCCTGGGTCACCTAGGAAAACATCTGTGGGGAACACTGGTCTAGCAGGCATCTCTCATTCTCTGCTTGGGCTTTGTTTGGATCATTTGGGTGGTTTCTAGATGATCTGAGGAGGCAAGGGGAATTTTCTCATCACTGCATAAGCAGCTGGTCCCGACACCTAGGCAGGTAATAGAAACAAACCCAAGGTCTTTTTGGAAGGATGTTGTGTTTAAAAATTTAGGAGCTGTGGTGTTTGTGGGCAGTGGATGACCTTTAAATCTCACCTGCTCTTGTCACCAAGAGATCAACTAAAGCCTGGCAGCTCTCCAGGAGCTAGAGCATAAGTTTATGGGGAAGCAAACTGAAGAGAAGAAGAAAAGAAAGAGGGAAAAGGAACAAAGGCAAGATGCTCCTGGACTAACCTGCCATGGGAAGAGGAGGCAGGCTGGGATCTGCCCCCTGGCCATGTCTTTGTGTTTGGCAGCCACCAACTACCCACCTTTCCCCATCACTTGTCCTGTGTCACTCTGGGTACTGCCCTCCTCAAGAGGGTTAACTCCTCTGGGGAGCTTAATTAGCTGTGGGGCAAATTGGGGACCACCAGCATGGACAAGAAGCAACCCTTTTTGGGGTGCAGGAGAAGTATCATGTCTGGGGAGCAGCCATGACTTAAACTCAAAACACTGCCTGGAGGAAGGAGCCTGATGGCCAAGCTCCCACCCTGAGCCCCCTCATGCCCAGGCCTGAATGGGGTGAACCCTGGGAGTGGGTGCCCCCCCATGGGCCCAGTATCTGGGGACCCGTCCATGCTGGAGGTAGCAGCAATCTGAAGCCAACAGGTTTCCTGTGCACTGGGAGGGAGCCTGAGCACGGCAAACCACAGATTGAATCACCCAAGCGATCAACCCAAAGATAGACACCATTGCTGCCGAGGCTGAGAAGCCTCAAAAAGAAAATGGAAAACCACATGGCCAAAATTTGACTAATTCAGTCAACCCCTCACCTCCTGGGCTCACAGGGCTGCGGGTGCTGCTCCCTGTCAGCCAGGTCCCCGAGCTCTCTGGGTGCTCACCCACCACAGAGGGTGCTGGTGGCTGGAGAACAAAGAGTTTCGGCCATGCCCTGGGTCCACTGGAGCTGGAAATCCCCACCCACCTTTCCTCAGAGGCCTTTCCCTCAAGTTCTTATGTCTGGAAAAATTAAAAAACAATTAAAAAAAAAAAAAAAAAAAAAAAGGGGTTTCTTTTTAGACTGGTGTCTA
>JAAGNO010027548.1:0-18503 GCA_033439905.1 Ceryle rudis
TTTATTTGTTGTTTGATTTTTATTTTATTTTATTTTTTTTAGACCAAGTGTCAAAAGCACTTTTATTTTAAAACTGTTATGATATTTGTAGCTTATATTTTAAGAGGACATTAGCCTTACTCTGATTAAATTTAAAGGCCAGTGTTTATTGTTTATTTTTTATTTTTTGCTTTTTGCTGTCAGAGAATGTTAAATCATCCACTGTAGCAGTCATAATTATCAAGCTATGTACAGACCAAAGTTGATCAGCAATCCCATTGTTTAAACATATCGAAAAGTGTGTAATTATTAATTCATATTGTAGAGCCAAGTGAAACCATTGCATGGTTTGTATTTGGCTTACTGTCATGTTGTTAAGATAGAATCTTATTATTTTATTTATTTATTTTTATATATGACTTTTTTAACTTTTTTTTTTTTGTTTTGCTGCCCATGCTGCATTTTCCTAGTTTACTTTGGTCATGAGTGCTTTTGTGCACATAAGTGCACTGACATTCGTCACGTGCACATAGTACATATGTCTGCTCAGGAGGATGTAGCTTTTGTGGTTTCTAAGGTATGCTCATGTTCTCCCCTAGATCTTCTCTGGTTTCTTACAAAAATTACCAGCCATCTTGCAGACTTGGTGATGACAGTTTTCATGATACAGAGGCTCATTGTGACAAGCTGTGGTTGTCAGTCAGATTGCCAGGAAAGAAAACAAAAGGTTTTGCTGTCATGTAATTCAGTCCCATCTGAATAGTGCAAAAGAAAGAAGGATTAGATCCTTGTGACAGTAGAAGATTACAGTGCAACTCAGTATTGAGCTACAGTCCATTGTCTGACCACTAAAAGGAAACCAAATCTACAAAGCAATGTGGGAAAGATGAACTTACGTAGAATTCATTTCCCCTTCAACATGAATGGAAATACTGGGTTTGTATGTTACTAATTGCCATTTAAAAAATATGTGCCAATTTTAAGTACATGTTTGTAAAAACCCAACATTCCCAAGTGTTGTATAAAATATTCAAGGTAATAATAAGTATTGCCAGTTTTAAATTTTTAGCTAGGTGTGCATAGAATAGACTCTCAGGCGGTTAGTTGCTTTCTTATTGGCAACACTGACAATGTAGTCTTCACCTATTGCCTTTTTAGATTTAACGGTATGCTCGTGGCTGTGTATCCTGATGCGTATTTTATCATTTTGGAAATTTAACCATTCTACACTATCTAGGAAGGAAAACAGTAAGTTACACAGCTATATGATAACTAGTTAAATTTTTCTTTTATAGGGGGGAAAAAAAAAAAGTAAAGTTGCGCATTCATTGATCCACTTGCTTTTTGTACCATCTCGAAATGGGTATGGGGTTTCCAGCCTCCCTACAGCAAATACACAATTGAAGTATCAGGCTATGTGTCTTCTATTGGATCTTGTTTGGGGATGGGGGACAAGGGCATATAAAAAAATGCCAAATTAAAAAAATTGTGGTTGATTTGGTCAGACACATTTCTCTGAAACTCCTTATGAGAGGAAACCAGTGAACAGACCTGGCAAGATTAATCTGAGATTATTGATGTTCTGTTGTTCACTCCTTTGAATTCAGTTCTAAAGGAATTCTGGTACGTGGTGAAGCAGTAAATGAAAGAATTGTGTTTTTGTTGTGCTTTTAAAAAAACAAACAAAAAAACAAAGCAAAAAAACAAAACTACTATGAATTTATTAATCACGTGGGCTCAAGTCCAGCAAAGTATTGTGAATGTGCATGACTTTAAACATGTTTTCATTCTTTTGCTGGATCAGCGTTGTGATTTCAATGTTATTTAATACTGCCTAATAGTAAACCAAATTTTAAACTGGCAATTAAACTGTGTTAATTTTGAAGATTTTAGCATAATTTATCTGTTAGATTAGGGAGGCCTTACAGACTGACTTCACTTAAAGAGGATGTGTCACTTATTGTCAGTGTGGTATGGACTTTATTTGCTTAAATACCTTCATTTGTAAAGTATGTCTCACTTGAAATTGCTTTGTATACATTTTGTAAAAATATTTATAAAATGTTTTGTAAAAAAAAAAAGTATAACAAATTGCAGTTTATTTTGTTATGTTGGATAAATACTGTTAAAAGACACAAGTCGGTAAATATATTGTTAATCCATGGATAGGAAATGTTCAGTTGGAGATTACAAATTGAAACAACCATTGCAATACAGCCAAAGATTTGGGAAAAAAATGACTATCTGTGATTGTCTTGATTTAACCAAGCTGAATATTTACATTTCCAGAAGAGGATTGTTCTCAGTTTTAAGTAATATGGTTGCAGAATATTCTTACTCCTGTGCTTTTTATAATGCACCCCTGTTATAAAATATTTAATAGGACAACTTTCTATACTCTGTGAATCTTTCTGAACGTACACTATTACAGGATTTGGTTCATGTGGCATTACAACTGCATACAGTAATGCTGAACTCCAGATAACAAGATTACCAGTGGTCTTGCTCTGTTGTCATTAGAAATACTGCCATGGTGAGGTTACTGAGAAGTGCTCTCCTTCTCCAGAATGTTTTCATTAGATAGAGGCATCATCTTCCTTATACCTTGGGGATACAAAAGAAAAGAGAATGATTTTTGTTAGTCTTCTGGCTGCCTCATCCGTGCTAGTTTTCCAAGTAGTGCTGACTGTGTTTGGTTACAGATACCTGTGATTGCAATACTTCCCACTCCTTCCCTTTGGCTCTGAGATGATGTTACAATTGCTGGTGATAGAACGCTTCTTCCTGCTTTTAGAGGAGCCATGGACTTTTCCTACTGTGATTGAATTTTTCGGAAAGTGTGCTGAGACTCTGATCTAGTAAAGCTCTTACGCTTGGAACTTCAACAGTTTCTTTTTGGAGGTTATGAATACGAGGGATTGGTGAAGTCACTGCCTCTCAAGTTGGAATAGGGCCTGCAGTATTGAAAGGTAGATACCTTCACGGTTAGTAGTCATTATTTTGTCAGAGACAAAATAAACTTGCTCTTTGATTGCTCCCCACATGGATTCAGAGAGTACCAAAATGAAAAAAATCAGTTATATATTATTTTAATCTCTGCCTGCATTAGGATGGCTAAACATACTGTATATTTTTGTTGGGGTGTGGGTTTTGTTTTTTGGGTTTTTTTTTTTTTTTTTTGGTTGTTTTTATCATATCCCTGTAGTTTTGCCAGGCAGAATTTCTGGACCGGGAAATATTTGATATACAGTTTACTGTGCAGCTGTCTTCACTTCAGAATGTCTTTTCCTTACAAGAATATGGTATATTTTTTTAATCGCCGTTCAATAGCATTTTTATGGTGGGGGTTGTTAACATGTATTCCAGCATTCAGGGCAGCATTTCGGAAGATGTGGGCTTGTGTGATAATGCATAGCATATTTAAGAAAGTCAGAACACTTTTCATTTTGAGGATTTGTATGAAATAAAGTGCCAGAATAAGCTTGGCAGAAGGAAAGGTATGTCAGTAATTTTAAACTCCAGAGAAATCCCAATCCTTTTCAGGAAGTGTTTTCCTTATAAGCATTTGAATTTTTCCTTTAGAATTGTACACCCCTTCTCTTGGAGTTTTCACAATGATGTGTTTGTCAGACAGCTTCAAGAAATGCAAACAATCGTCTTCATGACTTGGGAGTCAGCTGTCACTTTGGTTAAAGAAAGTGTTTGCAGAAAGCAACTACGTTCCGTTGAAGGCCTGAACAGCAGCGGCTCTGGTGCACGGGTTTAATACACTCTACACAGATTTCGGATTGTGGTAGTGGTTGGTGTACTGATTTATTTGTTTATAATTTATGGATTGGCATTTATCTGACTGTGCTACTAGGCTTGCAACTAGTCATTGTACTGGAAAGTGAAAAAATGTATCCATAATAGCTAGTTGCAGTAGATAAACACCAAGCAACCTTCAGCAAGCTTGCTTGTTCTAGGGAAGAAAAGTAGACACAAAGTGAAAACCAGTAAGGTTGCCCCGTTGTGTGCTGAGCATAAAACCCTGCTTTATTTTTTTCTGGACTTTATATCGTAACAGTTTTGTGGGGAAAAAATGTCTTAAAAATGGAGGAAGAAGCTAAATAAGAATTTAAGGATCTTCTGTAGTATTTTCTTTGCTTGGGCCTAGCTTTTGTTTAGGTGGATGCCATTGTTTCTGCGGATTATTAGCCTTCTGGAATGTAGTGCCCAGTCTTCACTGCTGCTTTTGCACTGCAGGATTTAATTTTTTTTTGAGGAATTCCTTCCTTCCTTTTTTTTTTTTTTTTTCTTGAAATCATAGAATACTTTAGGTTGGAGAATACTCTTTAACCGAGTCCAACCGTTAACCTTACGCTACCAAATGAAATGAGGTGTTCTAATTCGAGGTAAATTGATGCAACAATATTAATGAAATGACAGCAATATTAGAACTCAGGACTTTGAAGGGGAAGCAAGGTTAGTTAATCCATGTTGATACTTCTAAGCTGCTTTTAATGCCTCGGTTAGCTTTTATGTCTACATAGCTTTTCATTACAGAGTGTAGTCATACCAGGGGCTAAATGTTCAAAGTTATCTTGAATTCTTGGCTATTGCTAAGTTCCTTACTGTCAAATGTTGATTACAACTTGTGAAGATAGTGGTTTTTTCATTCAAATTAACGTACAAAACCAGGCTTTTCCCGATAGAGCTCCACTGTCTCTGCTCACCACTGAGGTGGAAGTAGCATAGACCTAACTCTGATATGACTTTCTGGACACCTGGCACATACAGCCTGACCCACAGTCTGTTGAATGAATGGAAAGATGATTTTCAGTTAAGGATTATGATGGTAATAATTCTCTTTTAAAAAATAGAGAAGAACAAAAAGCACAAAATTTAAGTTTTATATCATTGTGTGGAAGGTGATACAAGGACTCAAACTCTACAGTGATGACCATCTTGGCACTTAGGTAGGTCGCATTACATAATTAATGGTGTTATTTGGGGTGGTGGTTAAAGAAAGTGTTTTTATGAAAGCATGCTTCTATTTTTTTTTCTCTAAACATGATACACTTTGAATAATTACTGCACAGTTCTGAAAATACAAAGCTTTATTCTTTCCCGTGAGTTTTCACTCAAAATGTTCATACAGAGATACAAAACCATGCTCAAGACATGGTGAGAAATTACTGCAAGTAGCTAGCAAGTGGTATAATGGCTGGAATTGAAGTGAGCTAAAATAGTTGACGTTTATATGAGGCTAAAATCCTGTCTGAATTACTGTGATCAAACTAAAGTTCAGCAGCTGAAATTAAGTTCAGAAATTATGAATTGTGAAGTTTAATTGAAGTACAAGGGTGAAATAATTTAAATAATACCTGTTGTTCTTGAGGTGTGTCTCAGCAGTTGGATTCTCTTTGACTTCAAGCTTTGGGAATTACTTCAGAGATACTCAAAACTGACAGCTTTTGAAAATTACCAGATGGCACAGAAATGACACTGGGAAAAGGTGCTTGTTTTTAAAGTTTTAATGTAAGTTCTGAAGCTGTAATCACAAATGATGCTATTACTTCTGTGAGTGAATTTCAATTGGTTACAAGTCAGGCAGCCACTAGCCTTCAAGAGAGCAGGTATTTATTTGCATACAGAAAAAGTTGAAGTAAATTCGGCCCAATTTGGCTTCAGGGATTATTGTTGAAAGTCAAGGGGCTAATATCAATAGGGTTATTTAGATGCTTTTCTTACATTGCGGCAGTCGGCCACTGGACCAGCAGTGACAAAATACATACTTAAGTGTCTGTTTTGTTTTCTCTAGAGTAATTTAAGTACTGTAAATAAAAGCATTTCTGCAGTATTACTGAACTTGAATACTTTTTTTTTAGATTCAGTTCAATTTGAAGTGGTTTCATCTCAGAACTTCTTGCAAAGTCTCACTCCAAAATGTAAGAATACACTTCAACAATATCTGGTTTTAAATTTCTTAATCTTTTAGGGTAGTTTTTTTAGCCATACTATCAATGATACGTGTGCGTGATCCATATCCTTTGAGTGAGGAGCAGCAGAGAATAGCACTGCTGGGAACCTACTGTAGTTCATTTCACAGCTTGATGTTGCTAGGAGTACCTGGACCTGATAAATGGCAAACGGAATCAAAATGCATGTAGTGAGTATTACTGAGACTGAAGAACTCAATTTCTTCTTGTGCTCAAGGTAGAATTAATCAGGGATTTGAAAGCGCCCTGTTAGCAAGCATACATAACAGAATAGTCTGCTGTGCCTGTGAAAGGTTGGATACCGAGTGCTCAGGAACATGGACTCTGAAAACTTTGTGTACAGAGTAGGAAATTCAGATGAAGCTGAAGGAGATGAAGGTTCAGGGTTTAGAAGAGATGAATGGGAAGGTAGGTGGGCGTGTGTGGGATGGATTTTGTGGGGATCTTTTGAGATTTGAATGACTAAAATTGATTGTAAAAACACAGTATGTATTGTTACACATAGGAAGTTGTACAGAATTGCATTATTTCTGTATTAGATCATATAATTATTTTTGAGTTTTTTAATTACTAAACATATTACCTATTTTCCCCCTTGCACCTCTGTGAAAATACCTGGATGGTACTGGGTGAAGGATGACTTTAGCATGGTGAATATCACGCTCAGATACAGAGTTGTGTACCTTAACTGTTTTAAGGATGGGCTCAATGGAATTTGAAAGCTAGTTCTGAAAGAACATACCTAATGCACAAGATGTGGTTTTAACCTTAGCAAGATCATCACTAAAAATTGTGAGTAAACTCCAAAGTATTGTAGAATTAAGGAAGTGTTTTCATGGTACTGCATGAGCATTGTTGGCAACGTATACTAAGAGGTAAGGAAAGCGTGGAATCTGTTTGCTGCTACGCTATTTTTTGTCTGAGGTTAAATTTTCCCCTTGTTAGAAAAGAGTAGATTTTGAGTTTTTAGTGAAAACTTACACAACCTTATGACACCTGTAGTAATTGGTATGTAATTTATGAGAATGCATTATGTTATTCTCATCTATTAAAGAGGGCAGTTTTAATTCTGAGATAGTCTGAGAGTTAAAACTTTTATTTTCTGAGGAGCTGAAGACCTGTTTGTTTTTAAAGTTGAGTTATATTATGTATGATTTGCCAAAGGCAAAAGAGAGGTGCCACCCTGCTTTGATTTTGTTGTTGTTGTTTAATCCTTTCACAATCAGATTTGAAGCCCCTGAGTAAATAAGCATTCTCAGATACTTCAAGTATTAAATCACCTCAACCTCTTTCTTTAGCAGTGCTCTGTCAGAGACTACCAGTTTATTTCAGAGCCATTGCAATCGAGGAGGATCCTACAGATAATCATAACTGTTTATCACTTAAATTTTCTTTAAGTGACATGTAATTGCTCTGAGGGGAATTGGGGTCTTCAATTTGCAAACTGTCTAGCTAAGAGTATTTGCATGCAGATGTGTTTAGTATCTATCCCAAGCAGGGTGGAGGTAATTTCTTTCTTACTGGGCTAGTTTAGTAGAAATAAATACTAATCTAGATACTCAGGCAAGATTATTGGTGACAGTGAAATGAAGAGCATCTGCCATTCTTTTTCAGATGAGAAGGTGCTAATAGCAGGTTTTTTGGCTACAAGTCTGATTCCAGGATCCAGGTATTGAAAGTATGTGAAGGTTGGAGTTAACCATGCCATGAGTGGTGAGACCAGGTTAAATGAGCCTCAAAACATTATAGGAACATATAGATCTGTTTGTACTGCAATCCATAGGCAATATTTGACTTGAAATCCACTTTTGTTGTGTGTATGGAGAGGAGAAGGAGCAGACATAAATTGTTAAAAGTACATTGTTTTTTAGAACTGCCAAAAAATGAGGATTTTTGCTTGCTTCTTGCTTCCCCTCTTTTACTTAAGGCTGCAGGAGTTTTGGCAAAGTTGACTTGATTTAGTCTTCTGTAAAAAGTTTTGAAAAAGAAAAGGGAGCGTGGAAAGTTGAATCATCAGCTGTGTGTGTCCATTCCAAAAGTAGTTCACTACCATAACATTATGTGCAAATAAACCGTAGGTTTCAATTGTCTGCTGCTAATTATCACCCAGTTCGATTTCTACACTCTTCAAAGGGACTTGTATCTTTCCATTTAGCTATTTGTTTCAGTGCGATGAATCCTTAATTCAAACCAAATCTGAGTGAATTTCCCACTGGAAAAAAAAATAAAAGTGAGGAATGTGTTTATCCGTGATCACATCAGTGTCTCCTTTATATATGTGGTGATTCATGGCCTCAGTGGGGAGGTAAATTTGTGTCAATCCCTGAATTGGCTTTGCCTGTTTGGCAAGTTTGTAAAGGGTTTGGCCAGTTGTAGAAGGGCTTAAATAATTGTGCTTGGTGGGATGGTTCTGCTGGGCTTTGAGTAATGAGGGGAAGTTTTAAAGTGATGTAGCCTACAGTCTCCAAGGGCATTGAAATAAATTTTGCATGCCTTTTCTCCACCAGAAACATCAACTACAAACTATATAGGACTGTAATGAGAAAATAAGGCAACCTAAGATATATCTCATGCAGATATTGACTAAGCAGATCTCAAGCACTGCCTTAGAAGTCTTGTAGTGCTTGTGTCACCTGGATATTGTCTTGGACAGCTGGCTCTAGGTAACCCTGCTTGAGCTGGGGTGTTGGACAAGATGCCCACCAATGGTTCCTTGCAACCTCAACCATTCTGTGACTCTGGGCCAATAATATTAAGTAAAAATTGTGAAGAAAAGTTATTTAAGTCTGCAGTAGTAAATGTAACTTTGGTTTCACTGACTGCAGTTTTGAATTGAACTTTTAGGAGTCACACAGGTGATGGGGCTATTGAAAAATACATTGGTTTTGTTTCTTCATGACCTGGAAAGAGAATACATCAGAAAAAAGATTGTTACCAGTCAAATACTTGGTAGTTTAGAAAAAAAAAAGTCCACCAGAATTACAGGTGCCTGTGTGACTATTTATCCTGCTCAAGGGAGTATATTTGTAATTTTTATGCTCTCATAGCTTAGGTGCTGAGAACGTGTTAGCACTGCCTTGTGCATGTTGTCATACAGTGCATTCACGTGCCTACACACACTCATCAGGTCCAACCTTTTAGACCTGCAATTATCGTTGGCTGTCAGACAGCTTTTTAGTTAGATGACTGGCCTGTTCCTCTTCCACAGATGCCTGTCTCAGTGAGCAGGACAGCACAGGTGTGTTGTAGTGTAGTCAGGTCAATCTAAAGGCTTGCCTGTGTGCTATGTAAAAGTTACACTAAGCCTGATGAGGTCAAAGCCCCATCTGAACAGCATCTCCCTTTCCTAGGTAGGAGTCTGTCACCTGGCAAAATGCTTAACATCAATTCCCACTAACTCAGACTTCTCTAAGCACCAGATTTCCTTCTCCAATTGACTCTGTAGAAAAGACAGCACTGGTCTCCCAGATCCCTGAGTACTCCCAGTACAAGTCTTTGTGAAGCCAGAATAGCAACTGGCAGTAATGTAGGTGTCATCTGGCTCTTGAGTATTTACCAAACACCGCAGCTACTGATCCCCAGCTGGGGAGTCTGCGGTTTGCTATAGCTCATATCTCAGGCAGTCGTGTTTGCTGGATGGAGTGAATGCTCTTCACTTTAACAGGCCTTGCCTGTTTTCACTCTTAAAAATATTTGATGTCCGTCCTCATCCACAGTCTCTTTCTGTTATTTACTCTGTTACTCACTACTGCAGTAAGCTGCCAGTTTCCCCCTTGAGAACAGTCTTGATCTCTTCCTTCAGCTCATGGTGAAAGCAGTGCTGGCAACTGCTCTCTGAGCACAGATGGCAATCTAAGAAGGTCCTTATTCAGAGATTTGAACTTCTGCTTTTTCTGCACCTTGAAATCAGTATTTCTCAGAAAAAAAAAATTTATTTAGTGCCTTTGTGCTGTAATGGATCCATTTAAAGTGCAGTCTGCCATCCAGCTGGCTACACACTTAACAGCCACAGCAGGGGAAAGGGTAAATCCAATCAGTGAACTGCTGCCTAAAAAGGTGGCAGTGAAGTCATTAGCTAGCCCTGGTAATTGCTAACAGCTATTTACAGTTGCATGTGATCTTGGTACAGATTCTTGCAAAAAAATTGTATTTGACGCTGAACACTTTTCTGCATGTAGGGTCATACAGACCTTCCAGGGTCAGGGTCCTCACAAACCTGGGGCGTGTGGTGCTGGCTGGATGCAGATGTTAGAGCCTGCCTTAGTTGTGAGGATGCCTGACTGCACTGAGCCCGATGCAGGGGTCTGGCCTCCTTAACCTCAGCTGGATGAGTGGGTTTAGGCTTAAATTGGTTGTAGCTCTGGACAATGAGATTTTTAGAGGTGGTTATTTATTTATTTTCCCAAGAGAAGTGAGAAAGAATTGGGGGGAGGTAAATGCTAGAATCTGGGTAAAAAATTTGCTCTGCAGATCCATTTTTTTTGGTGCATTTTGACTGCTTTTCAGAAAGAAATAATGTGTGGATTCTGTAAGCAGGCAGACACAATACTACTGCGAAGTGTGAATTTCTCCCGGCTGTCTTAATGAAGTGTTGATTTTAAAACCTAATTTCACTGCTGTTTGCTGTGCAATTAACACCCAGTTAATACATTTGGTTAGTTCAGCTCTGTGGTACCATATATTGTGCTGGGGTGGGTGTCCCTATGGACACTTCAATCAAAACATCCATTTAAGATAAGTGAGTAGTCAAAGAGCAAACAAAATCTGAGGCTAAGGAAGCAGGCATAAGCCAGGAAAGCTGGTAATACTGTATTTCTATTAAAATTAACTTGAATAAAGTCTTTTATTTCTGTTATGCTGGGGGAAAAAAACCAAACAACCAAACAAAAAAACCCAAAACAACAAACCAAAACATAGCAAAAAGAGAGAGAGTTGAGAGACAGGAAATGAAAAAAATGTTTCTGTGTATTTACAAAAGGATCTAGTAAAAGGGAACCTGACAAAATAGTGGCTGACACAGAGAAGTTGAATCAGATAGCTCCATGTAAACTTGAAATACAGGAGAACAGGACAGCTAATGAAAGAAAGATAAGCATCAAGTGAGGTCAAAAAACTTTTAGTAAGGGTATAACTGTTCCAGAATAGTAATAGAATAGTAGTTTCTGTCTTGTGTAACAACAATGGTATTTACTGGTACGAGGTTTTGAAACATGGAGTACAGTGAGATCGAAAAAACCCACTATGATTGTGGAGACTGCACTTTTTCTTGAGAAAATGATTTGTGAAAGTTACAGCTTTCAAGCTAGTTTAAGATCTGACCATTCCTGCTCAGCAGTGATCTCTGAATGTCTTGTAAATATAATGATGTTCTATATTAATGAAACAAAAGCAGGGTTTTCAGCCACTAAGGATAGATCAGGTGGAATGGGAAACTATTTCCAAAAATTCTGGAGCTCTCTGGGCTGGGGAAGGGATATTTCCCTGGATGCAAAATTTCTGCATTATATCAATTCTTGGTGAAGATTGCACATCAGTTTCAGGATTCTCCACGAGGTGGAGGAAGCAGCTTACGCTTCGGCGTGTGGCGGGATGCGGTGCGGGGAGCGGCTGTGTTCTCCTCTCCTCTGCCACCCGGCCGCCCCCGCACTGCCCGGCCCCTCGAACTTGTACGGAGGGAGCCCGCGAGAATAGGCTCTGAAGGTTTCTTGCTGGTTTGCTCCTCTTAGAAAGGATAACGTTGATTTCAATATTGTGATTCATAGGAGGTCTTTAACCTCTCGGCTCTTCATGAAGAAGAATGCGGAGAAGCTTAGTCCCATGGCTGTGCAATGTCTGTCCTGTGGTCACGCAGCGAGGTAGTGGCTGGGCTGGCAGATAAACCTGGTTGTCTGAAATTCGATGTGCTGCACTGTATTTAGTCCTAGAAGTCAATTTCACTATAAAATTGATGCTCTTTATGCATAAGATACAAGTAGGAACAATCACAGGTAGCATCCGTAATTAAAATATTGTAAGCTATCCTAGGTTTCTGCTAAGGGCTCTGGTTTTCTGAACACTGTTTCAGGTTTTCTGTTGACTTAGTGGGATTTGGAAGGGCTTACCTTGCACAATTAGCCCCAAGGTTGTGTGTGTCACGGTCCTGTGTTTTCAGTCTTTGCAGCTCCTAAAAATCAAACCCTGTGTAATTTGCAATTTCCTTTCCTAGTCCTAAATGCTGTCATCCAACTGATTTTTATTATTGCCTGTGATGAAACAGGTCAGCCCAAAATAGAAAATACTAGTTATTTTAAAAATTAAATTCAGTTAATTTCTGCTGAAAAAACCTCTCTGCTAATACTAAAGTATGCATGACACAACACTGCTTGCTGTTTTAGCTGGTCATCGTATGGCAGATTATGTGAGTTATTTTTCAAGGCATTAAAGTGTGTTTGCAGCAGTGTTAAGATTGTTTCCGAGTTTCACAGGGCTAGCTTGGTTGTATCAAGATAAAAAGCCTTTGGAATAGGATGTTATTAAGGTGATTTACAATAAGTGAACACAGGAGTAGAACCAAAGACTGAACTAGTAAATAGCTTGGAAAGTAGGCCAGAAAGAGGTCTTGAGGAGCCATTTCATCCTTGATATGTGATCCTCTGCCTATACTGTTCTTGGCAGAACTTTGCCTACGGTTGCAGTTATGAGTTTATACAAAAGGTCAATTTGCTTCCCTTTAGCCCAAATATTTTATGTGAGCTCCTTGTTTCTGTGTTTGCACAAGCATCGTGTTGCGATAAATGAAGCATGTGTGAGGTTAGAAAGCAGTGGCAGGTGAGGAAGGTGCAGACTTGATAAATGTTGTTGCCATGAGGGAAAATGTCCCTGAACCTGTTCTTAAATGTACAATGGAGTGTATTCTACGATGTCCCAAACCTGTTATTTTCTTGGGGCGAGGGCAGATGGTTGGTTGGTTTACTTGATGCTTGCTTCTCTCTCTTTCCTTTTTTTTTTTTTTTCTTTTTCTTTTTTCTTTTTTTCTTTTTTTCCCCTTCCCCCATTTACTAATATTATTTGTGCCAGTTCCTTAAAGGAAATAAACAACAATATTTATGTTTTGCCAAAATATATGAGGGCTTCTTCCATCACAGCTTTGCCAGTTAGGGCCATAATATCTTCTTGCTTCTGATTGATATACCTATGATACTAACTCATCTAGCTCACAGCCAGGACTAAGAAATTTCTAACAGCTTGGATGTATGATCTGTACTTCAGGTGAAGTTTGGTCTCTGTTCCTTTATGTATGCTAGCTTGTGACAAACTAAATAATGTTAACATAAACTTTACTGGAAGAGGTTGACAGGAGTCAAACTTTGCTAGCCTCTGTGACAGCTAAAAGTCTATGTTGTGTTACTGAAGATTCAGATGATTAGTGGCAATCTGTTAGTGTTGTAAATCAGTCAAGATGACCAAGCCCCAGTTCCTTTCTAGAGGCTTGAAATTCAGATGACCATAGTTATGATAGAGTCTTAGCTTTAACAGAAATAATTCTGCTTCAATAATATGGAAATGTAATGGTAACATGCTTTCTCTGGGTGGAGGGGTAAATATATGGCAACACCCTCCAAACTACTTGAAGAAAGAAGCATTTATCCTTGAAGAACACAACCTTGGCTGGTCTTTGGAGCTGTGCTAAATTATGTGAATTATCTGAAAAGGTAGAACTTGCCTCCAGACACCTGAAAGAATATGTTGGCTTTGCTATTATATTATTGATACAGGACTCAAACTGGGCAATACCTACATGGGCGGTAGGTCACATTTAGCAAGATGGGATATCAGTTGCCACTCTATCTGCCTCAAATTCTCTAGCAACACGTGGTTCAGAGCAAAAACTAATGGGAAGCTGCAGAGAAAACTCTGATGGCTTCCCTACAAGGTTGGACTGGAGCAAGGACTAGCCTGTTGGTCTGGTCCTTGCTCTCAGCAAGGGATGGTTCCTTGCTGATCCATGCCCAGGGCTGGGAACACCAGCAATGCGTTTCAGTAGGTGTCCTCTGTGCATGTATGACCTGGGATGCTGCTCTTGCTCTCCTGCTGGTGACCTGCATGTGAGAAGTGTTACCTTCTCTGCTATGCTAATGACCACCCCTCCATCCCCATCATCATGGATAATTGATGTAAAATGAGGCAATAACAATAGGAATGAAATTTTACTGGTGTAGTTCAGAACTCCAGCAGGTAGAAGCAAGCATGAAATGAATGCTGTCTCCTTTTAGAGTGATGGCTTTAGTAGCTTAAACTGGGACCAGTCTCCTGATACAAGATCTATGTGCAACAGCATTTTTTTCCCGTGTAATTCATTATCCTGATTGTTCCCTTCATCACAAAGATGGTATAATTTCTTACATTTTAAAAATCTTTAACAGGCCTTCTTTTAACTGCTGGTGGATCAGGCTGACTGAAAAAAAAAAAAAAAATCTTTAAAACATGTGGTGAAGTGAAAAATACACCAAAATTTCACTTCGGTGTTCTGGCCAAATCTGTCTTATGGGAGTTGCTACTCTAGCCTTCTCTGTGCTGGAGAGTCATTTTTCTCATCTTCACTTGTGCTGCAGAATTGTGCTTGCTCTAATACTGAGGCCAAACACATCCTGAGAAAAAACTGCTTGGTTTGCCAAACATGCAGCTGATGACACATGTATTTATGCTTCCTGGCAAACTAAGTTAAACAAACAGGGACTAAGTTGGGCAGATGTTATAGGAGGTAATACTTCATTAGAACTCTGCTATGAGCAGCTTATTCTCCTTTCCAATTATGGCATCCCTAGGCATCCCTACTCCTCTCTTGGGTATTCTTGGGGAAAAAATATGGCATGTAAAGTCTTGAAAGCACAGCTACTGTACAATAGGGGACAGTAGCTAAATCAAAGGGGCTGAGCACATGTACATCTGTCTCATTTTGTTAAAAGCATGGTTGTTTCTACCTCAGATATTAAACTGTTAAATTAATTCCTGAGAACTCAGTCACTCCGTTCTTAGTGTGCCCGAATTCAAACCGCATTTCAGTAACATCAGTTTCTGTGCAAATAAACAGTAGGTTTCAATTGTCTGCTGCTAATTATCACCCAAATTTGATTTGCACGCTCTTCAAAGGGACTCATATCTTTCCATTTAGTTATTTGTTTCAGTGCGATGAATCCTTAATTCAAACCAAACGTGGGTCAATTTCCAACTGGAAAAAAAATATGCGAGGAATGTGTTTATCCGCGGTCATATCAGTGTCTCCTATAGGTTTTATATATGTGGTGATTCATGGCCTCAGTGGGGAGGTAAATTTGTGTCAATCCGTGAATTGGCTTTGCCTGTTTGGCAAGTTTGTAAAGGGTTTGGCCAGTTGTAGAAGGGCTTAAATAATTGTGCCTAATGGGATGGTTCTGGTGGGCTTCAGAATAAGGAGTGCAAGTCCTGAAGTTACACAGGCACAGAAAAATCTTGTTAGACTTCAATTCCCATCCTACCTATAAAAAGATATATGCATGAGGATGAAATGGAGACATGGGATAACATGATCTAGACTCTTTTCTACTGCACTGAATCTGCAATTAAAAATGTGTATATTATATTTTACACAGGCTCCTTGGTTGTCACTGTGAGCCTTTGCTATGTGCACAGCCATAAAATTTCAGTCACAGAAGTGAAGGAATTCTGGACATTTTTCTTTTTAAAATAAACAGAAAGTACCAAGTGCAAGCAAGAGGGCTATAGCAACAATAAAATTTCTTTGTAATAAATACCACATGCGATCACGATTTACGAAGCAGCCAATAAAGACTAATTTAAAAAGAGAAATCCTTCTATTCTCTTTCATGTGGCTAAAGGCAGCATCATTTCTGGCTGTCTTTACTGGAGATTTATTCAAAGATTTAACACCCCCATCTGTTTTTCTTCTCCTGGAAGCTCTGAGGAGGATACTTTATTAAGTTGCTATTCTTTAGATTCAGATCTGACCTCTGTTTTCTTTTTCATGTGGAGGTAGTTGGTAGTAGTTTGGGATTTTTTTTCTTTAAAGAACACTTTCAAGGTATTTCTGTAGTATGATGTAGCATTTCCTGCATTTATTCATTTCTTCTAATGACCTGAGTAAATAGACCTTAATTTAGGTAAGTCCATGAACACTGAAAAACCCCTCCTCAAATTTTGTATGTCGTCTTTTGATGCTTTCAAGATAGGTTATTTAACATCTCAGGAAAAGAGCCTATTTTGGTTTGGTGCCCAGTCATTTAAGTCTGAACTGGTGACCTAATGTAAAAATGTTTGCTGCTGTCAGTGAAGATTTCAACTTTATGGCAAGTATTCCTCAAACTTCACTGTTTTGGGCTTCTCTCAGTCACAATTAAAATCAGGGTCCTTCTGAAATGGAGCTGCAATTACAAAATGAGTATATTTGCATTTTTACTGTGGCTGTATCTGTAAGGTGCATCTCATCAGGATTTGATACAGGCAATTTGTCTTTGCCAAATGGAAACTTTTCTGTTTCTTTCTGGATCAGTGTTTCTGGACTCCAGTTCTATGTGACTGCTTAAACTCCATAATATTTTTACAGTTTATTTTCAGTCCTGCCAAGTCCAGTCCAAATAGTCGTGTCTATTCTTCCTACACTGTAGGTAGAGTATGCACTGGTAGAATTGCTACGGCATACAAGGCATGTTAAGTTGTATAAGATGAAAGTTTTGTGTTTGGATTGTCTCAGCACTGGTTGATGAAGGCAGGGGATCTTATTTAACAAAGCCAGAAGTAAAGTAATAATACACTTGGGAACTAGTAATTGCCTGTCATGATAGGAATGGGATAAATCTTAAGGTAGGGACACTCAGATTCCTAGATGTATTTCATGTAAATTCTGTGGGTGTTTTGCAAGGTTTGATTGTGATATATATAGGCACCTCTTCTTTCCTAGTATCTGTGACTGTTCTGCTCAGGTAATGGACAGCAACCTGAAAAAGGCTTTGCCTTTTTATATTCTCAGGGCCTTCAGATAATATCTTAAATTATTTGCCTTCATTAGAGTGAATCGCTAAAGGAATGGTCACCTCTGTGTGGAGATTTTGAGAGTGAATTGTGGTGAGCTCTGTTAAGTTCTTCAATGGTGTCATCATTTTAGTTAGAACAGAAGAGTGACTTTACTTTTCAGCTCAGTTCTTCTTACTGCACTGTTTCCACAGACAGTGTCTGCTTCTAACAGTGATAACACCCCATGTTTAGAGTTTCTACCAAGGATTGGTGTGCAGACCAAGGCCACTGCTGGATCTTGTGTACATTGCGGGGTGCAGCAAGTAAAAGGCTGCACCTTCAGGGAGGAGCGGACAGGACAGGTGACCCCAAACTGAACAGTGAGGGATTCCAGTCCATATATGTCATATTTGGTATAAAGCTTGAGGGATCACGAGGGTCAAGCTCTTCTTCTCTGCTTCAATGGCCAGCATCCATCTGTTCTGCCTTCAATCCTGATCTGTGTGTTCCTGAATCTGGTACCAGAATCCAGCTCTTGAACACAGCTCCCGCTTGCTGCTGGGCCCAGTCCAAGACTCTCCCAGTGCCTGCTCCACAGCATCAGTGGTGATGGTGAGTAATTGCTATCAGGGGAAGTTGGGTTCAATACTGTTTTTGTATATATTCCATTTTATTATTTTCATTAAAGCTGTTCTAGTTTTCTAATCACTAAATATCTCTCCCTTATTCCCTTTCTCTTCCCCTTTGGGGAGGGAGGGTGGTTAACAGAGAGCATCTGTTATAGGTCTAAAGGGCTACCCTGACCCTAAACCATGACAAATGGTTTAACTGTAATCTTCATAGTAGTTGGAGCTCACTTCAGTAAAACCTGAGCATTCACCTTTTTAAGGAACTTCTGTCTGCAGGTTAGCTGCCTGGACTAATGTTTATGCAGAATCACAGAATGTCTTTGGTTGGAGGAGACCTTCAAGATCATCTAGTCCAGCCTTCGACACAACACTGCAAGCTCACCACCAAACTATGTCCCTGAGCACCAGGTCCACATGCCATTTAAATGCCTCCAGGGATGGTGACTTCACCACTGCCCTGGGCAGACCATTCCAAGGTTTGATATCCCTTTCAGTGAAGAAATGTTTCCTAATATCCAGCCTAAACCTCCCCTGGCACAGCTTGCATCCATTCCCTTAGATCCTGTCACACCACCAGGGAGAAGCTGTCCCGCTCCTCACTCAAACCTCCTTTCAGGTATTTGTTGAGAGCAATAAGGTCTCCCCTCAGACTTCTCTTCTCCAGACTAAACACCCCCAGCTACCTCAGCTGGTTCTCATAGGACTTACGCTCTAGGCCCATCATGAGTCTCGTTGCCCTTTTCTGGACACGCTCCAGCACTTCTGGCCACAGCAACCCCCTGCAGTGCTACAGACTGGGGGATGAGTGGCTGGAGAGTGGCCTGGCAGAGAGGGACCTGGGAGTACTGGTTCATTACCGGCTGAACATGAGTCAGCAGTGTGCCCAGGTGGCACAGAAGGCCAATGGCATCTTGGCTTGTATCAGGAA
>JAAGNO010027548.1:18603-36517 GCA_033439905.1 Ceryle rudis
TGGGCCATAGGCTGGATTTGATGATTTTGGAGGTCTATTCCAGCCTCAGTAATTCGTGATTCTATATCCTATTTATAGTGAGGGGCCCAGAACTGAATGTAATATTCAGGGTGTGACCTCGTCAGTGACGAGTACAGGGAGATGATCACCTCCCTGTTCCTGCTGGTCACAGTGTTTCTAATACAAGCCAGGATGCCATTGGCCTTCTTGGCCACCTGCATGCACTGCTGACTCGTATTTAGTCGACTATCTATCAATACCCCCAGGCCCTTTTCCAACTTGCAGCTTTCCAACCCCACATCCCCAAGTCAGTAGCCTGCCATGGGGTTGTTATGATCCAAGTGCAGGGTCACCATATGAAACACAGTATCATTGCTAAAATATCTTGGAATCATAATGTTTTGTGGGAACATCTCTGTTTCCATACACCAAAGACCCTGAGTTGAGACTCTAGGAACTTGTTAGTGTAATGAATGCTGTTTGAAATCACCAGTTCCGAATGAACACATGAGCTTTCTTTTGAGCTGTTGCTTAGCAATAACTGGTATCCTTCAGGATTTGCATTGCATGCACTTGTTTCCACAGTCCTCTGTGGTTTAGAATTTCTTTTTGAATTGAAATTTCAGAGAAAAGAAGGGCTTGAAGATGGGCTCCAACTTCTGTACCTTCCCAGGTAAGGAAAAAGATGTGGGAGAACCCCCTAATCACGCAGCTTCTGTCTTTCAGATCACCTCCTTGTTGTGTATCCAGCTCCAAGTGCAACCATTTCTGTGGGAATGATTCCAAACTCTGGTCCTTCATTACTCTGCCTTCCCAGAGGAGGAGAGTGACCCGACGTTCTCTTCTAGTTAAGTAGTATAGAGTAGATGGATTTTTAAAGTAAAGATACATTTTTGAAGATATGTTTACTTTAAAATTCTTATGCTTCAGAAACAGGTCTATTTTTTTTTTTTTCCCAAGGTACCAGACTGCTTGAATTTTCCTTAATGCTTGCTGTTTGTAATATCACATGGAGGAGGAAGCTTTCCCACTCTGTAATCTTTCTCTCACTCTGTCAGCCTGTCTCCTCTCCCTAGATAGCTTCTGTGACCCCTTTGTTTTAAAAAGCTTTTTAACTGAAGTGGTCTTTTGATGTCTAGTTTTTTAGCCAGCTTTGTTACTTTGGCCAGGAGCCTTATGCTGTTGACTCATCACTTGTGAAGAAGATACTTCTAGGTAATTCAACACAGAGCCTTCTATTTACATAGATCAGTTCGACCATAGAGGAAATTCTTACAATTTTCTAGACTGGACAAGAAACTAAAATAACACTTTGTTTTGTATATCTAGTAACTCTAGTTCACTGACTAATTTACTCTAGAATAATTTGCATCCCTATTCCATGTTATTGCTCATAAATCAGTAGCACAGGCAGTCTGAGGTTCTGTGTGCCAGAGCTTGTGTCCCCAGCTTTGTGCTGGACATTTGTACCTCGACTATCAGAGACTCAAATTGCCTTTAAGTATGTAGGAATCTACAGTATTTGTTTATTTCTGGTGTTGGTCCATCAAGTCTGTTAGAACAAAGTGAAGTAATACTTTAGATTCTTCTCCATTCTTAATTTCAGTAGTTTCTGTAATTACAGTCAGAAAGTATCAAAAGAAGAAATGCGGAGAAAATTCCGTTCAACTATATATGATTTTTAAATAGATTTTCATTAAAAATACTACTTGGTACAGCTCAGTCCTGAACTGAGAATAGGGAGAAGTTAGTTGATTTCTGTAAACCTTCAACAGGACATGGCAGAAATAAGTTTTCTGAGAACAAAGGCAGACTTTATCCACTACAATTTCTCCAATATATCCTGGCTAATCTTAACACCTGAGCAGTTTTGGGCCTGATGCGATTCCCCCACACTGCTTTCACACCTAGGTAACTTCATTAATTTAGTCAGGGTGAGGTCAGGAAATTCTCAAAGCACAGAGCAGGTCCATAACCAAACTTTTATAGGGGCTCAAACATTAGTGGTGCCCAGGACATAAAAGCACTTTGAGAAAAGTCTTTGACAAAATATCCATGTCTCTTCGCCCTGATGGTGTTAGTAAGAAAAATGGACCTTTTCTGTCCAGTGGAGAAACTTTGTCACAGTTATCCATGCCTTTGACACCTTGGTGCTGTATTATGTTATCACCATGCACTCCATACAGGGCTGTATGCTGAGACCCTTAGAAACTGGAGCTGGTGCACAACGTGGATCTTCATGCCAAGAACACTTCAGTCATCTCTGCTGGTTGTTAATAAGTTTCTGGGCAGAATTCAAGGTGTTATTTTGAACTTACAAAGCCCCAAATGGTTACTTCAGGCTTCCCTTCCTGAAGTGCAGCACTTGTAACTGGGATCAGCCAGAGACACTTTGACCTTGGCCATGGAATTCACTTCCCAAATCCACCCACCTGGGCTGGTGTCTGTCAAAAATTAGTGTGTGCTGTAAGCTCAGCCTGTCTTCCTGATGACCCAGTAGGGGATGGTGTGAGGTACTGGGGATTTACTTCATGCTGATGGTGGTATATAACTTTACCTACTTGTTAGTAGGGGTTTTTTTGGTCCTTTTTTTTTTCCTTTTTTTTTGTTTTTTCTCCTTCTTTCTTCTTTTTATGCTAGAAAGAATAGTATATTGTTTTTGAAGTGATGCCATAGTTACAGTTTATACCTGCAATCGTGTTACTAGAACGGAGGTACTGCCAACTGCATTTTAATTTATTACATTTCTGATTCCTTTCAAATCAGTGGGAATGTACAACTCATTCCCTGGTATTAGAATTTACTCCCCCGAGCAAAACTTTTGAGATCAAATAAGAATCTGTAAAGAAGTTCTATAGAAAGACAGATGAGATCAAGAAACCCTGATAACAGAACTTCTCTTTAAAACTGAGATCAGTGGTGCACTATTGTAGAGCAGAAATGTCATTTGGAGAAAACAAAGCAAAGGCAAAAAATAGTATAAGAGGAGGCAAAATTTGTGTTGATGTTTGTCTTGTCACATGTTTTTATTCCCAGCTCATTAAACGAAGTGTAGAAGAGGGGAAGTTGCAAAAGGATGTGATGTGCTTGATCTTGATTTCTGACACAGAGAGGTAGGATGTGCAGTTATATATCGTTCTGCAGTGCGGAACACACAGCTTGCGTGCTGAGCCAACTCCTGTTCAGTGCAGATTGTATGAGGTGCCATGGTGTGGTCTTATGGGGCACATCAAGGAAAGTAAAGCTGCAAAACTAAACCTTAGATATTTGGGCATCTACATAATTTTGCATCGCTCTGCTGTGCCCTTTAAGAAAGTGCCTGTAAAAATATTTGGGAGGTTGTAATAGTGTAGTCCATGAGCAGGAAGAAACGGTGACAAATTAATCTGTTGTGTTTAGCAATAATAATAATAATATAAATAATAGTACGTAGCTGTTTTAAATGGGAAGCCTAGAAGCAGTGCAAGGATTTGATGAGAGAAAGATTTGTTGCTTCTCTGTTTGTTTCACCTGGAACTGTTGGGAAAGGGAGGATAAGGTGTCAGAAAGCTGAGAGTATATATAAATCCCAAAGCTGGAGTATTTTACTCACCAGTGGCTTATCCCTAATATTGTTTGGCTATAGACCAAACTTCCTATCTGATAAGACAGGATGTAAAACTGTGAGTAATCCGTCCGCAGAACAGTACAAGACAGATTTTTCTGGTTTTGCATGTATAAATAATTTGTCTCTGCATTTTTATTCCCATTTGTTTAGACAGATCCCAAATTTAGGTGTTGTGCTATGTGGTTGTCCACATGAGAGAGACACTGAACCTCCAGTGAACTCCATGGGCCTCCCACCCACAGACCCCTGGAAACACCAGGTCCCAGTGCAGCACATGCCTTCATAGAGAAAATATGTCAGATGCTTGATCAGCCCAAACTTAATCTTTTTCTGCTTTCAGCCTCCCAGCTATGGGGATATAGCTGTTTTAGGCAACCTGGAAAACTGCCTCTCCTTAAAGCCCTTATGTATTCAAACAGTGAACGAACCCCACGTCTCTCATGACAAAACACTTTTCTTCAGAGGTAGTGCTATCCCTATGTACTCATGATTTTTCTAAACTGTGTGTTCATTGACAGTGAAGAATTTATGTATATATATATATTTCTTTTTCCCTAGGAAAATGCATCACAGCTCTAATAAGGTTATTTGTAGGTCTGATTGACATATGATGGGACAAAGTTGGAGTGACAGTGAGTGTTTCATTGATGTGAAATTTTACGCCGTATCTGGACATAGTATATACTTGGTTTATGATCCAGCTGGGCATGCTTGTTAGTTATTGTTGAGGTCAATCAAAGTGTAATTGTAACATAGGGAAAGACAGTCCCAGGGCTACAAAGATTTGTTTCCAACAGCTGCTATTCATTATTCATTAAACTCTACCTTCTGTTTTTGAAATTAATAACCCTTGGCCTTCTAACAAGGCATCAGACTTTAAGAATATAGATTTAAAAATCAAAGATGCACTAGTTTAATCCCCAGACAAGTGAGAGCAAAAGGCACTTTAGCCAGTAATAGTTGGCTGCAGGACTTAGTATTTCTGCTTGTGGAAAACCAGATGTGAGCTAATTAACATGAAATTTACAGACACTGTATGCTGGATGTGAGAGAACTGACTGGTGTACAATAAACCCTAAACCTATGGAAGTCAGGGGGAACACTCAAAACTTTAGTTAAATAAAATTTCATAAAAATTAAGGCAAAGTACACTATCACAAATCTACAATGGGGGAGTATCAGATTAAATGGAGTTTATGCAATCTGGCACTTGCCCCTCCATTAAATTAGCAATTTTCCAACATACATTCACCATTGTTTGTTGGAAGTATAGCACAGGCTTTGGCTCAGGATGATGGCAGAAGGAGGCACGTGATGTTTATCTCCCATGAATCCCATTCCTGTGTCCCTCTGAATGTTGCTCCACTGAGGTGGCACACAGGAAAGATCTCAAGACAGTTTTGAAGCATGGCTGGGGACAGGGACTGCTTCTCTGCCGAGTGCTTGCTCTGCCCTTCTGCCCAGATCCTGTGTGGCTTTGTTTGTTGCTGCTGAAGAGCAGCTACAAGGGGACCTGGAAATTGTGGATGCAGTCCTACTGATCTTATTTGACAAGCAGTGTTGTTTTGGAAGTGTTTTCTGTAGCTGGGTGAGGGATATGTTTTTTAATTCCATGAACTACATCAAGAAAATTTCATTATCTGTGAATGATTTGTTTGAAGGAAAGCTGGTTTTTGAATTGCAGTATTAGTTATCTTCTCCACTGCAAATTTCTAAACTCTGCAACAGGTAGTGTCTACTGCTTCAACTGGTGTCAGAACAAAGCAGTCAAATGTATAGCTAGCAGTATTTCTGTGGGATTAAAAAAAAAAAGTTACGTAATTAACCACAAGAAAACTTTGTGACAGGCCTATACCCACGTATCTATATATTCGCAAAGAAAAAAAAAAGAATTAAAAATTTACCTTTTTCAGTGGAGATATTTCAGCCTTTCTGTGATGTGAGTTCCAGTGTGGGATCCAGTGCTCTAAAAATAATCTAATGAGGGGAAGACGTTTTCTTTGAATTCTACCCTACCAAACCTCCACTGGAGGAAACAAAAATTTTCTAGAGTTCACAACTAGACAACACTATCTGGGTAGAGATTTCCACTGTTATGAATACTCACCTGCTTGAAGAACAGTGCCCTTTCACTGCAACATCCGACCTATACACTGGTGGTGGGTGACTGTGGTAGGGCTCATTATCCTCTCTGAGACATCCTGCCTTCCAGATGCGTTGAGCACCCTCACTGAATAGTGGAGTTTTAAATCCGGCCCTTTTTAAATGGGCCCTTTGTCTCTTTCTCCAAAGCATTGTACTATTCTGCATTGCCATGAAACAAACTTGCAACACTTACAATTCCCCTCCATCACTTATTGCAAGTTTTAACAAATTCCAATCGTAAGCACCTCAAGTTGTGCTTATGTTTCTTCTTGACTTTTGAGTCAAAGTCTGTGGAAAACTTTTTCAGTTGACTTCAGAGGACACTGAGTCCAGCCCAGGCAGGTCCAGGCGCATTTTCCCCATTTCATCACTTTGTCATCACAAAGGGCTAAAATATCTACAGGGTATTGTTCTAAGGCTGGGTGTCTCATGCAGGTAATCTATGGGAAATATGATTACATTAACTGTGATGCATACTCATAAGACCAGTAACTATGGTAGTATATCATAAAGTTAATTAAAGTTGCCCCAAGAGTTTTAATGCAGCCATCTCTCTACTCTCTGAATCAGTATCTCATAACCTTTTCTTTCCTGTGTACATTTCACTACTTATTTACCTGGGGTACTTTAAACCATCACCTAATGTTACATTTATGATGTGTTTCTAAGCAAACATCGATATATCCATTGCACAAGAGCATGTTTTCTCAGCTCTGGTGGCCTTGTTGGGCAGCTTATCTACCATTCTTCCTAAGTCTGCCCTTTCATGTTTAGTTACTTTAAAGATGCTAGAAAATATCTACTCAATTTCCTTGTAGCTTGGGGGTAGGGTTAAAATATCATGTAGCTACCATACGTTTGACATTATAAAGCCACAACTGATAATCAAATATTTTCTTTTTAAATACACAGTAGATTTTGCAAGAGTACAAAATAAGTATTCTCATTCCTTTTCTTTGTGCTGGGGAAGGCCTAGTGTTGTTAAATAGAAAAAGTTGCCGCTGGTGTTTATCTTACTAAATCTGTGCACATCAATCGGTTATGCCTACCCCATATTTCAAAGCAAAATGATGGGGAAAGGTTGTATAGATTGCCCTTCTCCTCAGTTCTCAGCTTAAGAGTGTCCTGTTTGTAATTAAAGAACAATTTCTTTTATGATGGTAGTCAAGAAATTTTTCTTTCTTTTCCTCTTTCTCCTTTCTTCACAAAGTATTTGGAAAGGTATGCGGACGCCAGAGAACAGTTAATGCAGTTGGAAAATTTGTCACTACAGAGGTAATTTATTTCATTTTTTAAAGAAAATCCGAAACAGCTCCTGTATTGTGTGTTCAAATTCAAATCCATACACTATCAGCAGCAAATTTGGAGGTAAAGGGCTGAATGTGAAGGTTTTGATTGCAAGGCTGTCTGGCGTTATTATGAAAAATGTTCTTGAATGCTTTAAAGAACCCTAAACCACATTGCTCAGTAGGTGCTGACTCTGATGAAATTGAACCATCTTGGTGAAGGTTTGTTGTCTGACTGGAGAGACTGTGGGAAAATCAGCTATTTCTATAACGATGAAGTGGCTGTGGCTGAGAATCACGATTTTCAGGGGAAAATGCAGAATGGAATGTCTGGTATGTTGAAGCAAAATATTTTAAAATTTTAACTTTTTCTTAAACTTCTTGCAAGATTCACGCAAGATATGCCTTTTTAGAAGACCAGAAAGAGGTAATTAATATATTGTTTCTCCAGTCTGGTCCTAGAGAGACATGCTGAAGAAAGATAACATCTATTTGTTGTCTGAAGGGTTTGGGCACTACTGAGAAATATGCTTCTAAAGAATATGGAAACTGGCATTACTTGGGTCTATCTCCTGAAGTCTGAGTTTTTAGATTTCTGTGAAGCTCAATTTGTTTGCCTGCTTTTCTTAAAGTCAGTGTGCGGTGTTTGCTTACAGCCTTCACTGCTTGGATTGAACCGAAGGGATTAGCAATGGGATGCAAAGACTTTTCTATCTAGGTCAGATTTGATTTAGCACTGACTGAAAATGACACCAGTTGTTTAGTATTCTGGATCAAATGTACAGTGACCAGATTCATAGCAGTCGGGGTCATCTGAGGTCGTAGTGCAGCTAAAGTTGAGAAAACACAGCCAAAGCTGAAGCGGCATTTTCAGACTGCTAAACAGGGAAGAACAGCATATTCCCACGCAAGGTTTCATTCATATGTGTTTCCTCTTCCTTTCTGAGGCTGAACGCTTTATTCCTAGATGCCACATGTAATGCATTTACAAGTTAGGAAAGCGTGCATCAGGCCAGGCATAAATCTGATGAATTGTTTTTAATTTGAATTCTGGAGTCTGAATTGCTTTGTCAGTACTCTGAATCAAGAGTCTGTTTCTGAGGCTGTCAGCAGGTTCAAAAGGTCCTCCCTTAGGATTTGAGGAAGGGAGTATGTTTTTATCTTTTCACTTCGTTTAAGATTTTTTTTTTTTTTTGGAAATAAGATAAATTAGAAAAGAAAAGTCGAAATATCCCATTCAATTAATGAGAGTATAGAGAGTCTTGATCATTCATTTTCACGGACAATGCCAGTTTTGGTAAAACATGTCAAGCAGGTTCCCTGGACTCCACCATACAATGCTGGAGCTCCTGCCACAGACACTGTCTCTTGTCCAATGACACGCTGTGATGGGAACACATGGCCAGTCAGGAAAAGAAAGAAAAGATGGAGTCAATGACATGTTAATCTTCCTTGTGAGTGTTTCTATCTTTCCCTTTGCTCAGCAGAGAAGGGAATTAGAAGGAAAAAGGAACTGTTTTCTGCTTTGGCACAAAGGACTTGCCTGCACAGCAGCTCTGTAGCTTGTAAAAGGCAAGTTCTGTTTGCCTCAGTCTCCTTATTGCCAAGCTGGGTTGTTTGTGTTGTGTGTGGGAGAAGGTTCAAGCTCTGTAGCACACTGGGAGAAAGCAAATGGCCAAAAATCAGAAGAATGTAGCTTAGGTTTTGTTATCTGACTTCTATGTACCAAGCCAGGTGTATCCAACATGCTTGTTGCTGTATTATCTGAGAACTACAATTAATTTCTTGTTTGAAATATCAGAGCCCCAGTTTGTTTTGTACTGCTGAGGTAGCTTAACCATGCAAAAATTTGATTTCTAAGATTTATAAATTTGGCAAAGTATGAGAACTCTGTAATCAAGATCTTTTTTATGTCATGGGACAAGCTTCAGTGACTTCACAGTTGCAGACCTGCCGACCTGTGTTGGTAATTTCCTGTTTAGGGCAGATGAAGTGTTGTAAATCTTCATTCTCTCTGTGATAAATTGTGTGTTAATGAAGATAGTACTTGCTTTGCTAAGAATGCAGATTAAAAAAAAAAATTCTTCTGATGACACAAACCTAGAGACAGTGAAAATAGCAAATTAAGATACCAGGGAAATGATGGATCCCAAAGAGGAATTTTTGTGTAGACAATGACAAATTCTGTACAGCTATACTTGAATATTTTTAACATGTGAGTTAAGATTTAAGGGGTGCGTTTACAAGCTACTGGTACAGATAATTACTGAAAAAAATTGGTGCTGAATTTTGCCACAAGATGGATTTCACTATAAGAACACCTCCATTCCCATTCTCTGTACATAGTCTGTCTTGCCTTATTCCACAAAAATGGGTCTGCAAATGAGTAACTAAAAGGTAGAAGGGTGGGTTCATCCAAAATGCTGTCTGTTGGGTTCACTTTGATGCTTTTACTAGTCTTATGCACAACGTGGCAAGAAATAAGCCTTCAATTTAGTTGATTGATATGTCCTCGGTTTGACTCATTGCTGCATTATTCCAGTTTTATATTGATGTAACACCATGGGAGTGACCTCCAAGCTTTTTATGTCTGTGCCTCATTGAGGCATTTACTAAGCATCCAGTCATCTTATTAATGGAGTGCTTTTCAGTCCTGTGCATAAGGCTGGCAACACTGACAGGGTATTGCTGTTGCGTAGCCATTACATCTTCAGGACCAAATCCCTCAGAGCTTGGTGGTATACAGAAAATCTCAATACCTGCAGATTGGTCACATATGTCCTAGCATAAAGCACGCTGCAATAACTAGGGACTTTACTACAGATTGAAAGGTCACCTTCAGAAACAATTATTCCCTTTTTACAGATCACCTTTGGTCATTATCAAGCTGCACATTTTTGTGTTGCTTTCATTTTTTCCTACTGATATTGGATGTTTTAAGGAGGTAAACCTTAGCCTCATCTATCATTCTGTCAAATGTTGAATATCAGACCTGTACTTGAATTATCAGCTGCATGTGGATTATGTTACCTGTCTCTCTTCTGTTTTCCATATGATACAGCTGGCGTAGGGTTTTTTATCATATAAAAGCTATAACCTGGAAGAACCAACGTTAATTTCCTCTGGAGCCTTATGAAAGTATCAAGGGTGCGCCTGACTTGTGGTGACAGAGCTTTTCAGCATACTCTGAGAAAGAACTGCTTCTGGGCACACATGGCAGCCAGATATAACTTACATGCACAGGAACGCACATATAGAACTAGTTCATTAACTTCCCCTTCATGAATCTGCTAACCGGGTACTTTACTAGCACTTCTAATGTACCATCACATGTCTGGGGTCAGATACTAGTAATACCCAGCTGCAGATGAAGCCGAGTTTCCATAAGACCTCAAACAATAATGATTAGGTGAAAGTTTAATAACTTTAGAGTCTTATAACTGCTCTGTCTCATATATGAAGAGGCATTCATGAAAGGGAAGACAGAATAAATTAGTCAATGTAAAATGTATCCAGAAGCCTAAGATAATTCTATAATTCCCAATATTATCCCTAATAATGTGACCCTAGAACCAGTGATGAAATGGAGCAACAAGGTTGTTGCAGGGTTCAGATAAGGTCTTCCATGGATTCTTTCCTGCAAGATTTAACCAAAGAAGTTGAAAGTAAATTGAAAAATTCTCTTGAAACTAGTCTTTAGTCTGAAGAGATTAGGAGTCCACAGATGAATATTATGTTCCATAATTTCCCTGAAGAAAAAGCTTTGCTGAGACAGCCTCAAATCCCTGCAAAGAAATCAGTATAATTCAGGAACCTGGGGTCTGTTTTGTCAATTTGCAGACACAGTGCAACATATATTGGGTATGATTAAGAAGTAGTGCAAGGGGGCTTTAAATTGACCCTGCATGGGCAGCTGATTGAAAAACCTTCTGGAAGGGACATGCATTTGGGCTAGGTTTCAGTGAAAGGGAGAGCAGCTTTCTGGAGTTACCTTTATCTTCCTTCCAGAGCTGCAGCAAATGTGATGAAGGTGTGAGGTGGCTCTCCGAGAAAGGATGACAGCTGTGCAATGCTCCTTAGCCAGAGCGCTTGCAGATCTGGCTTGATGAGCCACATGCTTCTGGCTCCTGTGTCCTCTGGCCTGTGTGGTGTCAGCTCTGCAGCAGAGGCCTCTTCATGACTGCAATACTTTTTTTTTTTCTGTTTGTGTGGGACAGGTACCATCATCAGGACCTGACAGATAAAAAGCAAACGGCGGAAGTGGTTGATGTGAAGGCTCAGCTGATGTTCTAGTCCTGTGCCCACAGTTGCATCTGGAGATGGGCACCTGTGGTCCTCAGGATCCTGGGATGAATGTCACAGAGGCGCCAGCAGCTGGAACATCAGCAGTCTCATATGCAGGACACTAAAATGCAGTGGCACATGCCCTGAGCTGAGAAGGGAGTCTCTGAAAGCAAGAAAAACTTACTGTTTTCTCTTTGCAGACAAAAGATAGGTACCAATAGAATGTAAACTGATCCTGAGGTATCTGCTTATAAATTGGTTGTGCTGATGACGTTTGGGACTTAGTACCATGTAGTCCTCCTTGAAACCACTTGCTGTTCGTTCTTCCCATAGGATCTTAGAAGAAAGGGTAAGCAAGAATTTCTTGTTCCCAGGAATAGACTGTGAATGCAGGAGGACTTTCTGTGATTTTCTCTGGAAAGAAACTGTGGTTGGGACATATGGTCTTTGAAAAAAATTTTATATTTTCCAGGGTGCTTGCCATAAGTCAGGGAGAGTTTGGGCTCACAGGGTGGAAAAGCTGGGGTTTGTTTGGGTGTTTTTATTTTTTATTCAGTTTGGGCTCTGACACACAATGATTCACTCTGTTGTTTGAGATTTTGCCACTAAAACTTTGGGAAGAAAGGAACCTTCTTCCCTATTGCAAGGCTGGTATTGTTGGGGATACCCTGCTGGGCTTCTGAAGAGAAGTGATGACAGACACCCTGAGACAGACGTAAAAAACAGCTCTGGAATCTGGACAGCAAATCAAGCATGCGAGCAAAAGCTACACTGACTTGTGTGTGTCTTCATCGTTGCCTGCCAGTTTCAAAACAAGCTATCTAAGTATAGCACTTTAAATGTTTCTTGGGAAAATTGGCTGCTTTGAATAACTGAAGGTAAAAGTTAAAGTTAACTTACAATTATGAAATGTATAATAGTGCAGTTTCTGGAGAAACAATGCAGTGTAGAGATATGGAGATCTGCGCTGTAAAAGCCTGTAAGTCAGATAAACCACCAAGGATTCACTTCTACCACAGTGACAAGACTCCCAATCCTCAGTATGGATGTGAGACATCTACGCCCAATCAGAAAGAGTTGAGCCCCTTAGACAGTTACAATTATATAATTATTAAATGCCTGGCTGTATCATTAACTGTATATTGTAATAATAAAAGGGTATTGAGAGCCCAGTAAGAGAGTCAGATGATGTGCTATTCCAAACCTCTGATTCCTATGGCTTATGGGCATAGTTGCAACCAACACAGCACGGTTCCCGTGTGAACATATCTGGTTTAAAAATCATGGCTATGAAATAAACACAAGAATCTCAGGCTAGTGAGCTCTAGTCCGCTTTGGTCTGACAGCAGAGAGTGATTCCTGCACGTAAACATTTCCAGTGCTGTGGGGCTTGAGAGGTCATTGTGCTCTGACCTTGCCTCACCTGAGAGCGAAAGGATGAAGACAGATGAGTAGGTACGTTCATGGCAACAGAAGAGTGGGAACAAAGAAACAGTGTAGGTCTAATGTGGTTAACCCAGGCTTGGTTAATCAAGGGCTGTCTGAGGTACAGAGACAGCCTTGAGGCAGGGAGGGTGGCAGTAGCAGCTTTCACTCCCCATAGCACAAGGGAGCCGTCTGCTAGATCTACCCATACTGAAGGAAAAGGAACCTTAGACAAGTATACCTCATCAGATCAAACAGCAAAATTGGTCACTCATCATACCTGAAAATGCTTGTCAGAATCTTACTTTTCTGTTTTCCTGTTTCTAGCTTGATAACCAAATATTCTTGTATACTTACAAGTTCTACAGGGGTTAATTCATTCAAGCTAACTTTGGGATAGAAAAATTTGGAAGCACTGGAATTCCTGTTTCTTCAAGTGTGAGTGGATGTTATCTATTCATGTCTGACTCTGACTTTGATATCTTCAGATGGAAGGTGATGGTGATGCCCCAAGCCATTTCATGCCAGCCATATATCACTGTTCTGGCACCAGTCCTCCTTTGACATCTGACCCGAGTACTATCAGTTGCAGTACATTCACTTGCCTACAAAAGCCAGCTTTTTGCTGTAGGGAATACCATTTTCTGTAGCTCCTGTCAGACCCAAGGGGCCAGAGAACTCACCGGGTAAGGCTCTCCTCTTAAGACTGACCGAAATGCTTGTTTTCACTGTAGAAGAGGCCCTCTTTGCTCATATGCTTGCAGCTTGGAGGGCAGATCGGCTTTGCCCAGTGTGCAGGATGGATAGTGCTCACTGATCAAACTAATAGTTTTTCAGTGTCTCACTTCTTATTCTATACTTTTCGACAGCTTTTCTGGGTCCTATTTTTCCAAGGTAGCCTTTATATATAAAGCTGTCTGGTTTTGTGGCTTTTTCTACAGTGCTGATCATGAAGCTATCTAAGACTTTCATATCAATACACTCATTTTTACTCTAGCCCTGTGAGATGAGGAAGTGGTCCAAACCAGGGGTGGAAGGGATTAAGACTGCAACAGGGACGTTGAGAGTCTCCAATAATTTCAGCTGGTTTTGTGAGAGATTAACACTCTAGAGAAATCTGGTTCAGACTCTCACCCCAGGGGGAAACTCCCATAACTGGTGACCACCTGTGGCAAGCTGGGAATACCCAGGCTGCCTAGAGCCACCTGAAAGCATTGCCTGTTGGCAAGAGTAAACTTGAATTGCTGAAAGCAGCGTTCATCTACTGGAGCCGTGAAAATGGATTGTCCTGTACTTTGCACCTTCCAGTCTTCCCAGCAAAAAGGTAAAATGAGGAAGAAAACATCTGAGATGTAAAAATGTAAAATGGTAAATAGGCAGTTCATCTCTCTCTTATTTATTTTTTTTTAAAATCTCCCCCAGAAATGTCTATGTTCAACAGGGATTTAATTCTGCTCCACTTATAATCCATGTTTTTTTCCCCTGCTGTCTTCAGCTGGATCTTTATCAAACCTATGGGCCAAATCCAGGTCTTTTTTTGTGCACCAGAACACCCTGAGTGCTACAGTTGAGAGCTCTGCGTGTAGTCTTTTTTAGTGTAATTCCTGGGGAGCTTTTCCCGAAACCTTTCTCCCTAAACATTCATGACATAGACTCCAGTGTGATGAGTCAACAGGTCTGAACTGTTAAAGCCAAGCACAAACCTGACTCACGTGAGGCAATAAGCTCTCAGAGTAAAGAGGCCACAGTCTTTCTGAAAACCTAGGAGAGTCTCCCTTGTGAGAAAAATCAGTACAGGAGATCCCATCCCTGAAACAATAGCGGTAGCTGAAAAGTTCATTTTGTCAATGTGCTTCTCAGTTAAATGCAATCACGGGAGAGCTTATAATTCCTGATTGAGGTTTAATAGCATATGAGAATGGGATATTTCTTTCATTACAGTCCTGACAATAATGTCTGTTAAGCCCCATTTATTTGGCGAGGCTCACAAAATAACCTCTGCCAGTTGATATCACCTGGACCACTGGAATTTTTTCCCTATATTTTAAAACTATCTTTTCGCTATATGTTTTTTTTATTCTCTTTGAAAATTGCAGAATTATTCTGTTTTAGTTCATACTGAGTGATATAAAGACATAAGGAAAAGCTTTGCTTTTTCTTCAAACCCCATTATTTAATGAGAACAGTTTTGTCCATCTGAAAACAACATTTTCACTGAGTCACAGTAACTGATTTCTGACTTATCATTTAAGCCGTATTTCATCTAATGTTGGGAGGGAGCATACTTGTCTGCTCCTATATAGCTAGAGTTCATAAAGAAGAAAGCCCAGGTTTTCTTACTAATGGAGTACTTAAAAAATTTAGGTTTTGAGGTTTACATTTTTAATGGTACAATGCCATGATACTAAATAGATAATTAGGATTTTTTATTTTTACAGGGGAAGAAACATCAAGGGAGGATGAGAGAGGTGTCCAGATCTCAGCCTGACAACAGCAGTCTCTTGAAAGCACATGGTGGTGGACAGATTCAGTATGGTGATTTGTTTGATCTATTATAAAATCCTCTTTACCAGTGTGTAGCTACCACCCACTTCTATTTATTATGCAATTTTATTTTTGCTTGGTAATATTTTTCTTGTGTTTATTTTAAAAGGTCTACATTTTGTGGTGACAGTCTCCCATTTTCCAAATTAACTGCTAGCAGATGTTGCTGTGTGGTGTGAAGCACACACAGCAGCCTAAACTGCCAAGGTCTGGATACTGGCTTAGAGAAAAAAACCAACCCCACGTCTTTGTGTTATTCAAGCAAGTTTCAGTAGTGTCTATAAAGTGCTTATGTAGAATCTTATTCAGAAAATAAATTACTGTTGTTTTTATAGCTTTTAGATTGTTTTAGTGTTTGGAATTACTGCTGAAACTTAACAAGTCTATACCATGGTTTAAGAAATGAAATAGCATTTGAGCAGTGTTATTTAGGAAAGGATTAGCTGCTGATACGTTATATACAGGCAAATGCAGGTAAGTCATACTTCAAGCTGCAACTGCCTAGTATTGTCCCTTATAAAATTCCTGCTACTGTGGCACATGTCTGCTAAACCTTAGCTTTTGGATCTAAAAGCTTCAATGTGAGCAGAATGCTTTGAGTAGTCTTTTTATGAAACTATTGCTGAAAATGAGATTGTAAAATGTGGGTTTGTGCTTTTTCTTTTGGAATAAGGTATTGCAGTTTGACTGGGTCAGTCTTCTGTTGCGATAGATGTATTTATTTGCAACATCTGTGAAATTTCACCCAGTTTTGGAGAAACCATGCATTTATGAGAAGCTGAGGTTGCATGTGTTGCAGAGTGACTTGCTAGTCAGCTAATTAACCTGTCTGGACCATTTATATACAATGCTGTTGTTGCTCATCCAGGTAACTAGGTAAGTTATAAGCACTTGCTGTTCTCTGTGCCTGTTGTGAGTGGGACAAGAGGGGAAAGAAAGGGTGTTATAGTGTGGCAAGAAATTCACTGCCTTTTTTTGTTGCTGGAGTGCTCAGGAGGAAGGGTGGCTGGTGTGGCTGTGGATCAATCACAGAAGGTTTTCAAGATCTGTTTGTGCAGATGTTTTTTAGGAACGACTCAGGTATAGCTGGTTCTGCAGTAGAGCAGGGCAATGGACTAGAAAATCTTTCAAGTTTCCTTTTAAATCTACCATTCTGGGTCTGAGCCTTGATCTTTATCCTCCTTCAAAGAAACTGGAAAGTTACCTGGGTTTGCCCCATTAGATCCATTGCTGTCCACTAGATGTCACTGGTGCATCACTGAAGTAAGGTTTAAAAAGCCTTTCTGATAGGTCTTTCAAGAGGTGATGTACAGGTGAGCATCATCTCAGTGCTTGGTCCTCTGCTGAGACTTGTACCGCCTCTCCACGGACATCCCACGTCGGCCTGAGCAACGGAGACGTCCCTGGGCTTGTGTGTGGTGACTAATACCTCGCACAAGCTTAAGACCAGAAAATGAGACTATGTTACATGTCAAGGTTTTAAAGAGCCTGCTGGACCGGTAGGTAATGTTTTTGGGTTTAGCACTGTGCAAGTGCATTAAGGCAAATGCCTCTCTTGTTGTGAAAGTATTTCAACAGTTCTCTAGTTACTCGGATTGCTAAGGATTTTAATTTCTTATCTTTGTTTATGCTGATAAGGAATATGTAAACCTTTGTATGATTTTTCCATTTTAGAAAACTGTAGAGAGGACTTGAATGTTCAATAATCTTGTTAGAGAAGGGCTATCACAGAGATGGCAGATAATAAGAAGCTGGTCTTTACCAATGCTTTTAACGCATAAGTTGGACAAATTAAATCTGCTTCATTTCACTTAGAAGCCCCTGCAGTTAAATCACCTGTAGTTGGCCTACAGTCAGCCCTTTGACTTTATTTAATCGTCTGCCTATTTTTCAGAAAAGGTTATAATCATTTGGACTTATATCAGTCCTTGAAAAGGTTCTGTCATAGGCAGTAAGGCTCATACCTGATAATCTGCCCATCACATAATATGAACACAGATGACAATCACTTACCTCTTTTATGTCATGATATAAGGCCAGAATTGCCTAAAATGAGGAAGAAAGCCATTATTTAATCAATCGAATTGCGTCAATTGGGTAAAATTTGTCTCTAGTGTAAATAAATGGAATGTCTTTGCGCTCTGTGAAAACAAGACTAAATTACTTGCAGATCTCACAGAAAGAAAAACATAGGAAGTGGATTTGTATGCTGACACATTCAGCATACAGGGTTTTGGAGTATTCATTTTAAATAATTATCCAGATTACATTGGATTACTTAATATATTTTTTTGCATCATGTGTATGCACTTTTATTTTTGAAATAATAAAAGCAATATGAGTCTCTTTTTCAGTCATGTTTATTTGAGAAATTCCTTAGAACAGTTGGTGGATTACCAATGAATGTACTAGTTAAACAAGAAGCTGTCAGAAAAGAGTTTTAACTTTTGAAGGTGAGTTGAAGAGCAGTCACCCGTGTGTCCCAGGACAGGGAATTTTTTTGTACCTGTACATGTAAGAGACTGGATGTGAGAGCACAACCTTTCACTAAAGACTAACTAACTAAACAAAAGTCTAAGTTTCCTTCTTGTGGCCCCATATATATATTATATATATATCTCTC
>JAAGNO010027549.1:3512-18367 GCA_033439905.1 Ceryle rudis
CCATCCGCTTTGCGTGAACTTTTGCTAAAGGGTGACTCATCATAATCCCTTCCCTGACAACAGAAATACCAGACTGAGCTGCCTTTTGGGATCTGCAGGGTCTGCACTCGGGGTTTGGGTACAACAAAAGAGAAGTCACTCACATGCCCTCAGTCACCAGATGGATTTCCCCCCTCCTTCCCCCACCCCTTCCCCGTATTTCTCCCCATTTTCTGATCTTGCTGTGCAGTTTCAGCCCCTTCACGAGTGATGCCCAGGGATGGACTTGCTGTGCTGATGCCCTGTGATCCCAGGTCCTTCCCAAGCAGTGGGCATCTTTCCCTTGGGAGCTCATTAAACACCACCTAAGGCACGACTGGGATGTATTTATTCCTCACTCCCTGTCCTCTCTCCTCTTCGTAGTAGATTTAAATGTAAATGTTAACTTATGGCTTTAATCCTCCTGGGCAGTGCTTTGGGAAGTGGATGAGCATGAAAATTAGGGGAGGCTATTCTGCTGGTGGCCCTGGCTCTTTAATTAATGCTCTACAAAACTGCACTTTAATGAGGGATGACTTTAAAGGTATAATTATAGAGGTGCAACAGTTAGCTGGGCTGATGGGGATGCGAGGATTTCCAATTTACAGCCAACAAAAAACTCACTCTTTGGTAATCAATAGGTGCAAATCTGTGAATTCCAGTGCATTAAAGGGGACAGAATCAGTCAGATCCATCCCCAAACTCCTTATTTGCTTCTTAGAAAAAAACCCAGGAGAAATGAAAGGAGGATGACCCGCCAGTAATGAAGGTGTTTCCTTCAGTGGTGGACTTCTTAATGAAGTTACATGTTAAGTGGCAGAAAAATCTGACACTTAGGACTGCAGGGAGCATTTCCAGGGGAGTGTTGTTGGTTTAATAAACCCTGACAGCAGTGCTCTGGGATAAAACTTATCCCAGCAAAGCGCAGGTGGTGGGGAGACTTCCTAAGGCATATTTGCTTTTTGCTAAAAGTCACTATAAACTTACCCCAAAACCCAGAGTGAGAGCTCCGATTTGTTCCACGCGCGATACGCAGTCAATTTTAGCCGAGTCAAATCGCTTTCCTTCTCTCCCTCGTTGCCATCCCCATCCCCAGTTCATCCTCTAAGGATGCTTCGTTAGTAAATGTGACAATTTCAAGCTCAAAACCTCCTTTTTAGGGCTTGCAGAGCACGAGTCAGCAGCAAGCCCCAATAATTCGTAACCATAACCTGCCCTTGGCTGCTGTTGGTTGGTTTTCCAGCTCAGTTGGCCTCTTCCAGTTGATCCCCCGTGACGTGCCTGTGCGTTGGTCCCCACGCTTGGAGGGTGGTTAGAACCTCTCATGTCTCCTGCTTTTCTTTTGGGGTGTTTTGCACAAACACAGGTAGGGATGTTGAGAGTCCTGACCCGGAGAGTGGCGTTCATGCTTCTCTACTCACTGGAAAATACCCAGTCAGGCGAAAAAAGTGTAAAAGGGAAGAAAGACAGAAAGAAAGTGCTGCCTTTACCATAGTTTATAGTTCTCAATTTATTTCAGCAAATACAATATCCAAAGGTTCCAGCTGCCAACTTTTTCTCTTTGATGACTTCTTAAGTCCTTTACATTAAAATTCTGTGCTTTCCTCTAAAATTGAAGTTAAAAGCTATTGATTTAGTAAAGAGAGGATGAAGCTACATGTGTATTTGTACATATGTCTGAACCCTCTGCTGAAGAACATGAGGGGAAAGGCCTTTAAAGAAAAAAGGTTTGCATTCATCCTTCCTGTCTCTTGGTAATTCTGGGCTCGGTGGTAACGCTGAGCTCTCCAGGTGGAGAACTCAAACACAGCCTGGAAAAATCATAGCTTCCAATCTAGGCAATTGCAGAGATGTATAGAAAATAAATAGCTTTGGAAGAAGGGTGTGAGGCTCCCTCCGTTTGTGATGCGCCATGGCACGAGTCCTCTTATCAAAATTCAGATGTGTGTTTAGGCTCGTGAGGTTAAATTTAGCTTTGGGGAGGGAAAAACCCTTCCCATAAGACCTAGAAAATACTGAATAGTAGAGGATGTCTGTGAACTGCACAGGGGAAGCTGGGAACGGTCCTGAAACCGGGGCCAAAAGGGGTTCAAATGCAATGGGGTCACATGGTGGGTGCTCGCTGGGTTCAAACAGCCTCCTGCCCAACGCAAATCCTTTGTCGGCAACTGGGAGGAATGGTAATGAATTCTTCCTGCTGTGACCGAGCGAGTGGGCAGCCTGGTGAGTGTGGGGTTAGATGATGCTTCGATCGAATCGGTGTCGAAACAGCCGCTGCCAAAGGTGCAGCTGTGACGGGAGGGGATTTTTCCACCTATGCTTTTATTTTCCTGGGTTGTTGCAGAGGGGTGCTCACAGTGCTGGTAGGGAGCCGTATGTAGCCACTGGGCACCTAAAGATAGGTGGGCTCAGTGCTAAAGTACCGGGTTTGTAACTGCTGCCTGTCTTTGGGTTGGTTTTGGTGTTGGGAGGGGTGATTTCTGGCTGTCACCTCGTCCCCCGTGCGTTCACTAATTGCTTGCCTGGCTCCATACAAGTATTTTAAGGGTACCTCCTCTGTCAAAAGCTGACATGCTGGAAAAGCATTCTTTGCTTTAGTTCCTTTCTTAATTTTACTGGGCTGGTTTCAGCCAGGCAGTCGTCTGCTGGTCAGATCCAGGACTGGAAGGGAAACAAGAATTCACATCTCCCAAGGCGTCAGGCAGGAGGGAGGGAGCCCTGGGAGCTCCTGGCCGAGCCCCGAGTCTCCCATGTCCCCGCATGCACCCCATCCTAGCCTCCCCCAAAGGGCTCCTTCCTTTGCCAACCGCCAGTTTGTCATCAAAATATTTTATTTTTTTAAATAACGATTTAAATTCATTTGCTTTTTTTTTTTTTTTCAGTGGGAATCGTAGTGGCACAAACAAAGAAAATCCCATTTCATTTTAATCTGAGCCAGTCCTAGTGCTCCCCATCCTGTTAAGATGAATTCATCTTTGCCTTTACGCCCATAAATAGTCCTGCTGAGTTCACAGGGACCAAACATATGTGGTGGGGAAGTAGAGAAGGGGGCTCTGAAGGATCAGGGCTGTGGCTTTGCAGTAGTAGCAAACCAGGGCACTAACATATGACTCCCATAAAGCGTGTGAAACTCCCTCTCTGAGTTTGATGAGCTGTTACCTTGCCTTGCCTTGATGTGTAGTGAAGGGGATGGTGGTGTAATTAAAAAATAGAACAAAAAAAAAAAAAAAAAAAGACAGCACTGATGTTGCATTTTTAGATCTTTTCTCCCACTTTTCCACTCATTATTGAAGGAATATAGTCTATATATAGACATAGGGAGGTATATGAATATGCAGATACATGTGTATATAGGCATGTGATGGGTATATATCTCTCCCCACCCCTGAGCTAGGTCAAACCTCTATTGTCCTCCCAGTTCAAAATGCCATGCCTTTTTTTCCCAGTGGATTTGGCATTCCTCTCGGAGCCAGCAGGATGTTTTAGGCAGGGAGCCACAAATAATACGCAAAGCGAAGCCAGGACCGGGACTTTGTTTTTGAGCTTTGCTTGCAGATCATTGCCATGGAGCAGACTGCAACACGGAGGTGCAGCGGGTTCGGGGGAATCGAGAGGTGGCAGAGGTGACAGTTCAGAGCTGGGCTCTTCATTTAATTTTTCCACTGCTCCAGCAATTGCTCTTCACCTGCCTGTGCTGCCAGGTTGGGGGCAAGTTGGTACCTCCCTTCCAGAGTGATTAGAAACCAGCTTCACTAGAAACCTTCCGAGAACATATTTAATTGGGCTCTAAACAATAAAACGGGGACTTTGTGGATTGTTATGCATATTTGACTTTTTTTTTTATTTTTCTCTTTTTTTTTTTTTTTTTTGCTTTTAATACCTTGTCAGCAGCTTGCAGCTATGGTAACAACTCAAAGATGAAACAGAGACTTGATTAAATCAATACATCAGACAAGTATCTAACGTCTACTCTGCTTCATCACCCCCAAATAGCAAAACTGCCGAAGAGCAAGACTGAGCCCGACTGTAGGGTGGGCTGTTTCCCCCCACTCCCCGCCCCAGGCAAATCATTTGGGATCACTACATCTATTTTTTTTTCAACTCTTTACTTTTTCATTTTTCCCTCTTTATAACAAAATTGGGCCTGTCGTTTAGATTGCAATGTTTTGTATACTTTCCAAGTCACAGGGCAGAGGAGAAAAATGAAATACAAGTTGTTTGGGTTTGTTTTGCTGTTTCGTTCTTTGTTGGTTTGGGGGTTGTGTATTTTTGTTTGTTTGTTTGTCATCTGGGAAACGAGATGGCGGTCCTAAAAGCAATTTAAACCCAGTGTTTTTGCAGAGCTCTACCTGTGCTAGGAGAAGCAGGCAGGACTTGGTCCCAAGTGTTTTTGCAGGGACTTTCATGTCACAAAGCAGCCGGGAAGCTGCGTCCACCCTTTTAGTTTGTATTTCTCTAGCACGTTTGCACGAGGGTTGCAAAGCGCTTTGAAAAGGCTCATCTGGCCCCAAAATAAAAGTGCTGGGGAGGGTGATTGTCATTTCAGAGGTGGAGGCTGGGCAGCCCCAGCCCTCCAGTGAAGAGGTGCCATCCCTCCAGCCACAGCTCCTGAGATGATGTTCCAGCTTCACCCCATGACTCAGACGTTGAAGCAGGAATTGCATCCAGCCCTCTGCTTCCCATCCCGATGGCATGCGTAAACAATTACTGTCATCTTAAACCTCCCTTTTAATTTCTAAAAGCCTACTTTTAGTGGTGCTTGATTTTCCCAGGCTGACTGGCAGATAAACGCTGGAGAGAACTGGTGGGGCAGTGCACGGCAGGGACAGGAGCCCAGTGGGGTGCTGGGAGGGGAGGAATAAATCCAGGCAGCAAATATCACTTCATACTTAGCCTACACACTGGGGCAGAAGGAGTGCAGGATGCGACCCACAGCATGATGAACGAAGTGAGGCACGAGAGGTTGTGAAACCTTAAAATCAACACGTGGGTTGGGTTTTTTTCCTTTTCTTCCCCCCCCTTTTTTTTTTGTTGTATTTTTGTTTGGTTCAGTTTGGTTTGGTTTTGGTTTTTGGCTTTTGTTTTGTTTGGTTTTGGGGTTTTTTTTGTTTGGGTTGGGTTTTTAGTGTTCTCATGTTTGTTTTTTTTCAGTGTGCAAACTAATTTTTACTTGGTTTAATTATTTTCATGGAGAAATTTGAATGGGGAAGGGTAAGGAAATGTAAGGAGCCTTAGCAATCCAAGTAACAGAGAATCTCAGATGAATGTATTTCCTGCTTTGTTTCTACCAAGAGACTAAATAAGAGATGCTGTGAACCAGACTTCTCACTTACTAGAAGCAGACAGGATTGGGGCCCCAAATTGAAAGCACGTTCTTAAATCACATTAACAGCCCTGGGATGTGGTTCCTCACTCAAGCTCTGTTGTCAGCCATGGGAAGTCTCCTTCTCCGGGTTGGGCTGGAGACAGTCTGTTCCTCTTTGGTAGAACCATCTGGTAAAATCACAACCACTTCCCAAAATTGCCTATTTAAACAATTGCCCTTGGCAAGTTTCGCCTCTGGCTTCTCCTGCACTGCTGCAGTTGAGGAAACTCAGCTGGTATCTTCTCTGGGGCTTTTCCTGCCTGCTCAGCCTCAGATGGGGAAATCCTCTTCCTGTATGGGGAGGGAGGGATGGATGGATGGATGGATGGATGGATGGATGGATGGATGGAGAAGAACTTTGTGGCGACCCCACTGCTGGTGCCACTGCATTGCACTGTGGCTTTTGGGGTGAGGTGGCCGGGAGGCTGAGTTTCTGTACGGTTGGGTGGTGCTCACGTGAAACCTCGCTGAGGTTGTTGAGGTTTTGTACTGGTCTAAGTGAGGCTGTAGTTTCAATCAGAGTGGATCGGGGGCTTCCATCTGTGGTAAGCTCCCAAAATGTGAATGCTTCCGTGCCCTCTGGCAGGCTGAGGTGAGTCTCTTCCCTGCTTGTGCCTTTTTTCCTTCGTACACTTTCACTAAATTATAGACAGTTTTGGGTGCTCTGAATGGCAGGCTGTTACAGAATCAGAGAGTCATAGAATAGTTTGGGTCAGAAGGGATTTTAAACATTATCTAATCCAAACCCCGCTATGAGCAGTGACATTTTCCACTAGATCAAAACCCTGACCAACCTGACTTTGAGCGCTTCCAGGGATGGGACATCCAACTTTCTGGACACCCTGGTCCAGTGTCTCACCACCCTCATGGTGAAGAATTTCTTCCTTTTATCTAATCTAAATCTATTTTAGTTTAAAATCATTACCCCTTGTCCTATCGCTACGGACCCTGCTAAAAAAAATCTCTCTCCATCATCTGTTAGAGTTACGTAGTTGTGATGTTGGAAGTGCTGGTCCTGTGGTATCTGCGAGCAAAACTGCCTCGGAGGCTGTGATCTTCTTGGTAGTGGCTGGCAGGTTACATCTCTTATCTCTTAGACGTTTGCAGCCTTGTGAAACATGGTTTTTAGTCTCAGCAAATGCATATGGGCAGTTTCTTTAAATAACCAGTGATGATAAAATGTTATCGGTGGACAGGCCATCTGTTCCCCTTGTGTTGTCAGAGGAGTGGAAGTGCAACTTCTCTCCACTCATCCCTTCCTCCCTCTAGCCTTCCTGGGGTCTCCAGCTCAGGCACCAGCAGCTGTCATACCCATTTGCAAACCTCTTCTTCCACTGTGCTTTTTCCAGCTGTTTTTGTGCCCAAAGTCCAGGTCTCCTGGAGGAAAAGTCGCTCTCTCTATAGCTGGCTGATGTGCTGGGAGCTCTTCATCCCTTTGAATTTCTCTATCGTTTGACACCGTTCGTGTGTGTTTGTTTGGCTCAGACCAGGGGGACCAGTTAACCTTAATCAAGGAAGGCAAATGAAAAGATGGGAAATAATCTTGTTGAAGTATTTAGATTTAAAGATCTGACATTAGAGAGAGTAAATGTCAAATTGAGTTTAAACAACAGAATAACACTTGAAGGGCCAAAATTTTTCTCTGGTGTATATGGCTACAAATCCACTTACTTCCCACAAAGAATTTGGCTGTATTTCCAAGCAAGTCTGGCATTCCTGTTTGGAATTGTGGGGCTGCTGAAGTTCACAGCAGCCACCCACTAACTAACCTGGGGTGCTTCAGCCTCCCCCCAGCCATGGGGGCTCTCCCAGCCCACCACAGATGCAGGCAGGAGCTGCTGCCTTTCCTATCTCCTACATGCTGTCAGACCAGCGAGAGGCTTTTTTTACTCTGTAGAATCTTCCTTTCATTTGGACAGCCCTTGTATTTTCCCAGCTATTCCACCATACCTTGGTTTCTGTGTTGACCAGGTCCCTGTCCAGTGCATTTTCCTCTCTCTCCACCAGCCAGGATCTCCCCTGGCATTTCCCACCCACACTCACCCTTTGAGGACGATGAGCTGCAGATGGAAACCCCCCATTTTGAGTCTATTCATGTTTCTTCTGAAGGGCTTTTCATTCCCATGCAGATGCTGTGCTCAGGAAACTCAGTAGCTGTTTAATCATCCCTTGATTGAACAGAAAACCAGAGAGTATGCTCAACATTAGGGTTTTTCTCAGAAGCTGTTAGACAATTGATCAAATGATGAGAAACCTCATTTGGCTCAGTAGGAGCATAGTCTTCGGTTGGGAACTTATTTATGAGGTCCTGTAATGAAGATAGATGATGCTTTTGGTCCCTGGAATAGAAAACAGAGCTTGTAATTGAGAGTGCAGGAAGAAGGTAGTGGTTGTATTAAGTACAAGCACCAAGAAAGTAGCTGAAAAAATAGCAGGACCCTGATGCAACCTTCAGGTGCACGTGCTTGAGATTGCTTCTGAATGCTTGCAACCAGCATTCTTCCATGTAGCCATACCCACCAGGAGCCTGTCGAAGGCAGCAGTCCTTGCAGTTCTGCGGAGGGGAAGCAGCAGGAAGGAACATTAATTAAAGAGCGCTTATGAAGTAATTGGCATTAAACATCAGTGGAGCTGCCTTGCTGAAGGGGTGTAATTATTGCAGAACACGGTTGCCGGAGGCTATATGCAAAGTACCGTTGTCACAGAGTGCAGGCACAGCCCGGAGAAATAGGACGTGGGTGTCTCATCTGGTGGGATGGAGAGCGGGTGAGATGATGTCCATAGTGCTCCCAGGGTGGTTGCTGCTGCTTCTCAGTCCACCGAGCTGCTCCCGAGGCTGCTGAAGTGCGCCGAGCTCCTCTACCAAGTAACGTTGTTACGTCTCCCTAATAGTTCTTGTGGTCAGAGTTTGGGAGCCAGGGAGCTGGTGCTGCTCATGGGGCTTTCCTTTGGGAGCTGCTGAAAAGAGGCTGAGGGGAGACCTTGTTGCTCTGTACAACTACCTGAAGGGAAGTCGTAGCGAGGCGGGAGTTGGGCTGTTCTCCCTGGTGACAAGCGACAGAACAAGAGGCAATGGCCTGAAGCTGAACCAGGGGAGGTTCAGGCTGAACATTAGGCAGAATTGCTTTACTGGAAGGGTTGTCAGGCATTGGAACGGCCTGCCCAGGGAGGAGGTGGAGTCACCATCCCTGGAAGAGTTTAAGAGCCGGGGAGATGTTGTGCTTGGGGACATGGTTGAGGTGGTTTTGATAGGGCTGGGAATAAGGTTGCACTTGATGATCTTGAAGGTCTTCCAGCTGAAATGATTCTATGATCTCCTGGCTTGAGCAGGATCAGGCTTTACAACCACTTCACCTGGAGCAATGTCCTGGTTTTGAACCCTGAAAGGTTCTGCATTTTTGGAAAGCCTCATCCTGCGGGTAACCTATAAATAAAGTTTTCTTTCTGAACTGGTCTTTTCTCCCTGGTCAGCGTTGGGAGCTTGAGCATGAATAGGCAACCGTGATGGCTGCAGCACGCAGCCTTTTGGCCCATTTCAGTTGCATAGCCACATTTTTCTGCAAACCAAGGGATTGACAGGACCAGAGGGATAGTTCAGACTAGAAAAGGAGCCATCGCTCCATGCAGGCAGTTAAATCACACAGCTCTGTCTCGACGACTAGCAGATACCAGAAGCAGCCATTGGTTTCAGAAAGTGACTAAAAATTACACCCTCGAATTTATTATCGATGCAAGGATAGTTTCAAACTGACAGCAGAGATTCTTATCTCAGCGTAGATCTAAAGAATGGTAAGTGCACAGGACACTGCCAGCTCTGTGGCCGCCTGCTGGGACACACCTGCTTTTAAATGTCACCTAAAGAGGCAATATTTGGCTCACCAAGCAGCTTGTCTCACCTCTGTTTGCTTAAGCATTTGGTTACATCAGGGAGTATGTGAAAAGAAACGTTACCGGCTTTGAGATGTTCCTGTGCCCACACCTACAAATGTCAGTGGGGTCACCAGAACCTGAGACTGAAGGTTTGGGTTTTACAGCTCAAGCAAGACCATCTGTGCTCCCCTGCCTGTGCTACCGAGCCTTCACTCCAGGCTACTTCTACACTGCAAAGGAGGAGAGAGCAAAGCCAAGGGTATCAGAGACCTGCCTACCATCAAACGCACTAAATCCTTGGTCACCTCAGGACTCAAAGCCAATCCTGATGTATTCCCTGCTGTAGTAACTCCAGAGCAGGCCCTGCTCTGGTCACACAACGCTCCCAGGGCTATTGCCTGCACACGGCGAAAGGAAGAGTCACAAGAGACTAATAAAAAAGCAGCAGAGATCCTTTAGACAGGATAAAATTGCCAAACAGCACCACGTATCAGTTTACAGCTGGAAGCAAAACCCGACACCTCTCCCGAGGTTTACACAAGAGATTTTGCTTGCCTTCTACTTCCCTCTCTCCCCTGCCATCTCCTCTACAAGGTTTGTGTTGCACAAAGTCAAAAACCACCTACATCTAACTTTCAAATCCTATCCTGCATTATAAGCACAAACAAGCTTAAAAAAATAGTAAAAAAGAAAAAAGATTAATTACACTGACATCTGGGTTTCCTCTCTCCACAAGGTTTCCATTCATGCTGGTGAGAACTGGCTGCACTGGGGAGCAGAGGTGATGTTCAGTAGCGGCCTCACCCCACCCCTTCAGCTGCCCATCAGGGCAGGGTCTGGAGGCTACGCCTGCTGGAGACACTCCTGACACACCAGCAGCCAGCATTAAGAAGCATGACCAGTTTTAAGGTCACTTTCATTACTGGAAGACCAATTTTCAACAGGAGGAGGGCTCGGAGCTGACACGTGCTCCAGAAACCCAGCCCAGCCTTAGAAAGGCTGCTCAGGAAGAACCAGGTTCTCAAGACACTGGCTCTTCGGCCATCAGTTCTGGCTGTACCACAGTGCTCCCAGCACTCCAGGAACAGCTCTGCTGGTGTCAGCTGCTGCACCACCTTCTCACAGCTCCCGTGTCCTTTGGCTGGGTACGTGCTCCCAAAGCACACACCTTCTAAAGGGCCGGGCAATAAAGGGTGAGGTGCTGTGGGCACCCAGCAATGCTCCTGCACCTTCTGGCTCTGCTGTGAGTATTGTCAGCGCTTGGCCACCTCTATCACACACTGAAGTGCAGCAAGAACTAGTTGCAGATGTCCCTCCTCCCTGCGGGGGGGTTGGGCCGGATGGGCTTTGAAGGTCCCTCCCCACCCAAACCGGTGTGGGATTCTGTGATTCTAAGGTACAGCTCTAACAGGCTCTCCTTATTCTCAAGCACAAAGCTCTGCTTCTGCCTTTTATACCTTCAAGAAGAGAGTCTCCAGTATGAACCAGCCACCTGCTCACAAACCTTGTGTGTTCTCAGTTGCTTCTCCCTACAGCAAGGCTGACACCTTGTGATGGAACAGAGCAGTCCAACCTGCCCTCTCCTAAAAAGAGAAATATATAAATGCACACGTGTGTGCACAGTCACCTGCAGCAGGTGACAGGTCGTACCCAGCCCTAAGAACGAAGGAGGGAGAAAAGAGAACTCATGTTACGAAAATCAGAGATCCAGCTCATGAACTGGGAAGCCCAACTCAACATCTGGCATGATTAAAACCCGTCTCTCGCCCTCCCTAAACCCCCACCAGCCCTAAACACTCTACTTAAGCACCTTCTCCCCAAGGCAAGGTCAGAGCTGTAGAGAGACCTGGGGAAGGGAAGAGAAAAAAGGGTCGGTTCTTGTTCCTGCCTCCTGCAGCCTGTCAGCCTCCAGTTACCCACCCACCTGGGTCACTGCCCCACAGCACCTTTCCTTCTCCTGGCTTTGTGGGCTCAGGACATCCGCCCGCCAGCACGTCCCGGGGACCAGGAGCCTGCAAGCACCAGAGGGCACCAGGAGCTCAGCCCTGCCAGCTCAGCAGCTCTCCTGGGAGCCTGTCCTGCTGCCACTGGAGGTCTCTGCTACATCACTCACCTGGGGACAAAGCCGAGGGAAGGAGCTGTTGTAACCGAGCTGGAAGATTCCATAACAGTGTCCGTGCTTGTGGAAACTCTGCTGGAAAAATATGCAAGACAAACATCAGTCATTTCTGTCCTTTTTTTTCAGTCATATATTCTTGTACTTCTGATTTCATTCCAATTCAGAACAGAGTCACACTTCAAAACGTGGCTTTTTCTCATTGTGTCTGAAGAAAAGAAGGCTGAAGGGAGACCTTACCACTCTCTACAACTACCTGAAAGGAGGTTGCAGGAGGTGGTGTTGGTCTCTTCTCACAAGTCACAACTGGTAGGACAAGTGGAAACGGCACCAAGCTGTGCCAGGGGAGGTTTAGGTTGGACATGAGGAAAAACTTCTATGCTGAAAGGGTTATCAGAGAGCGGAACGGGCTGCCCAGGGAGGCGGTTGGTTCACCATCCCTGGATGTATTTCAGAGCTGTCGAGATATGGTGCTCAAGGACACGGTGCAGTAGTGGCCCTGGTAGGGCTAGATGACAGTTGGCCTTGATGATCTTAAAGGTCTTTTGCAACCGTGGTGATTGTGTGATTCTTCCCGTGGCGTTTAACCTCTAGCTTTATGTACCTACATTATACATCTCACAATAGGTTGCCCTTGGACTTGCCAAGAAAAAATCCTTCTCCATCCCTAGAATAAAATCTTACTTGGCAAGAGTCTCGGAGTGTCTTGAGAAGGTGGTCTAAGAAAAAGTCACAGTTAACAAATCAGACACTGACCAATAACTCACAGACTTAGGAAACTTTTCTGGATTGGAAAAGTTCAGAAAAAACCTGAGCAACTGAGAGCTTTCAGCAAGTGGCCACCCGGGGCCACCTTCAACCAATCCTTGCTGGAAATGGGAAACTGCTTCTCACTGGATCTGATCCAGATTCAAGTCACCAGCTGACTTTTGATTCAGGACAGGGTGTTCTGTGGCACACCCTTCCACCACCGATGCCTTTGCAGGGCAGGAACTTAACTCAATCTCCCACACCCAAAGGTGGCTCCCCAAGCACGCAGCACCTTCACAGCAGAGTGACTTTGCTCTAGCACTGGTCCCACGGGCCACCGGGTCTGCACAAAGGGCTAAGGCTGGATTCTGTAATGTAGATACCACTTCACCAAATGCCAAATCTCAAATGCTGCTGGAGTCATCTCCAGCCACGCAAGGGAAACACCTCTGTGTGTGTGGGTAATGGGCTGCTGCCAGGTAACGGAGCTCCCAACGGTATTTCCTGAGTGTTCTCCCTTGTCCTGTCACTGGGCACCACTGCAAAGAGACTGGTCCCACCCTCTCGCCCTCCACCCTTTAGATATTGATCAGCATTGATGAGATCTTTATAAAATTCACTATCTTTTTGGAGAACGAAGAGCTAGGCTTTGCTGCAGCTGATGAAGGGGAGGTTAAGATGAGACCAAAGAGGAGTATGTGAGTCTTACTCAAACACAAGGTGAATTTTACTTTGCTCTAATTTCATAATCTGTGAAGAAGAGCAAGACTTAAGACCAAGAAGTGCCAAAAAATGTTTCTGCAGTAGTGAGGAAAAAAAAGATTTAAAAAAAAAAAAAAAAAAAAATCCAATTGTGTAAAGGTTACAGGCCTCTAAAGCTATCAAAGGCCTCTCCCAAACCTCCCTCCCACCTGGCCTGGAACAAAAGTCAGAGCACCGAGATATGCCTTGTTGGGATGCTGTTTGTCCAAGTGATATCAAGAGATGAGACTGAAAAAGAATAAATGTGCAAATGCAAAACTCAGCTCCATCACCAGGGCTTTTTCTCTTGCTCAGAGTGAAACCCAGAGGACCCCAGAATAAGTCTACGTTATGCTGGAGGTTGACCAAGAAGCAATGACGTGAGCCAAAGTCAGCTTCTAGCATCTCTGTGCTGAGGGCAACTGGACAGAGGGGGCAGGGAACTAGATTTGTCCATCCAAAGGTACCCTTAAAGTGCCTGTGCCCTCTAAAACCAGTTCTTCTCTCACTTCCAGCTGCTACATCTGGAGATTGTCACCTCCAGTTGAGCACCAGTGGACAGAAATAATCTGTTCCAGGGTCTTGTTTACTCCTGAAGTGATTTAAGCATTCCTGAGATGGGCAAGGACATGAAACCCAAATGTCATCAGAGCAGCACAATAATTCTGAAGCCGCTTAACACTCTTTTATGTCATGGTTCACTGAGATTCCTCCTTGTGCTGAGGTACACCAGGAAATGGAACTCACCTTTAGGCCCAGAGTTACATCTGAAGTCTGAGGAGAGTCTGAATTTGTCTCCAAAACAGAAAGAGCCTCTGAAGGAGAGAGCAGGTTAGGGCACTGATGCTGCAGAGACCCTGGGCTGTGTGTGACAGCAGTACTGCCAGAAACAGGGGGTGGGATCTGCTGGATCTTCCCAGATGAGGCACACAGTCTCTCAGGGGAAGGAGGAAATGAAGGAGGTGTGGTAGATTCTGCTCCAGGCCACACTGCGGAGACACAATGTTGAAGTCACTTAAGTCAGTCCAGATTCGTGTAAATGACAATCAGAATCAGATCCTCTTATTTTTTTTAGCCAGTTCCACTGTCACCACAAAAGGCTGATAAAGAAGGACCACGTTGTTACAGTACTGTCTCGTTATCAACAAAAAAGAGCAAGGCAGATAGACACAGCAGCAGTGAGGCTGACAAAGCTTTGAGAGATGAAGCGGAACAAAACATCTCAGAAATGAGGAGCTTCTGAAACACTTTTTTTTATCCCCAGGTCATTTGTTCGGTCTTGAGAAATAAATAAGCAAAAACTACCTCCAACTGTGCTGTTAATCATGCTCCCCTTCCTTCCCCCATCCCATCACACTAACTGTCTGTCACTGAGACTTTCAGCCTGTTGTTGGACACAGTCGCTCTCAGATGTGTGGTGCTGGCTAAATCCTGGAGATAAAGGATTAGCTGGATGAGAAAGGCTGTGCCTGCTTGGAGCAAAGGGAGAATTTCCAGTGGTCTTGTTTTACCGTAGCATATCCATACGAGGACATCACCTGAAGGGCGATTTGCCTTTGCTAACTGGTTTTAATACCAAGTCTAAATTAAGCCCAGAGTAGATATGCTATCAGGTGTAATCCCCATCCCAGTACACCCCCTTCCCGCTGGCTAACAGGGCCTGACCCCTGTGAAGCAGACAGTCAGGAGGGTGGCTGTACTTTCACGTCTGCTCGCCCGAGGAGCGGCTATCTCCCAACTGGCCCCTAATGCCGTAACTGCGATGGGCCACTAATAACAGGTCAGTAGTTCATTATCACCCTCGTCCTCACTGCAGATTTGCCCAAGGACTCTCAGCTGGATGGCTATGGGCCCCATACTTTAGGAGCTGCTACCACTGAGCACGAGAGGTGATGGTTGCAAGGTGAGATACAAGAAGTTCCACCTCAACAGGAGGGAAAACTTCTTCCCTGTGAGAGTGACAGAGCCTGGCCCAGGCTGCCCAGAGAGGCTGTG
>JAAGNO010027549.1:31904-53386 GCA_033439905.1 Ceryle rudis
GCTGGGCCCCCTGCTCTGGGTGCCCCTGCTGGCTGGAGCAGGGGGGGTGGCACCAGAGCATCTCCAGAGCTCCATTTCCAACCCCCACCAGTCTGTGATTCAGTGATACAATTTTAGCAAGAAACTAGGAAATTCCTAATTACCGACCTGGAGATGTATCCATAAAAGATGTGGCACAGTGAGCCCAGCTTCGTGGCCAGGAAAATCTGTGATTTTAATTTTTAATTCTAAAAGCACTGGATAAACCCCAGGAAATCTGGAAATGTGGGAGGGCACAGGGAAGCCTGAGGAACACAGGGCACAGAACTTTATGACGATTAAACCCAATATTGATGCTTTAGCTTTCAGACAATGGTGCAAGAGACTTGTCAGGAAAATACGGAGCTAATAGTCCTGTTATCCTCTAATATCAAATGCAAACAAAAGTACATTATGGTTTTGTTTCTGAAATCATGTTTGTACGTGCCCTTTGAAGTACGGTGCACGTGGGCTTGTGCTCCAGATTCCACTCTCGAGGTGCCTTGGTCAGGGCTAGAGAATTTTTCTCTGTCTGATCATACTCACCCAAGGAAGGGATGGGACCAGTGACATGAGGACAGGCTGGGTGGCACCTGGAAACGGCAGGGGCATGGCTGGCCCCAACGATGCTCTGTGTCTTTTGTGACCTTACTGTTCCTGGCTGGGACATTGTTGGCTGGTCCCAGCCCTACTCATGCAGGAGTTTTTGTGGGGTATTAAGTGTCCCCTTGTCCTCGTCAAACAATGCATGGGGGAAACATCACATGGCTTGTAATCTTGGTGTGGACAGGGGAAAAATGGTGGTTAGCGACAGGTCTGGCTTTCCAGGGGCTATTTCTGCAACGTACAACTCATTAATTAGGAAGATAAGCTCAGCAGCATCAAGCATGAGCAGAAGGAGCCTGCAAACATGGCTTTGTCCTGTGCTCTGCCTTGCAACAGCGAGAAGACCTCCTTGCGGGTTGTCTTTGGCTTTGTCTCGGCATCTCCCTGTAGCATGGACATCCCCCGTGTCATTAGCCTGGCCAAGAGCTCAGCAGGACCAGATTCCTCAAAGCAGCAGGAGGTGGCTGAAGGAGGCTCCTCAGCTTTTCCCACACACATGGCCATGGCAGGAAACAGCCCTCCGGTGCCTGAGAGCCCTCTTGGGGTGGCAGCTCCCAAAGAAAGCTTGTGGAGCAGGTCTCTGAGCTTCATAGTGTGACGTAGAGGCAGCCAGGCCACCGGCGTGTAGCAGGAGAACCGGCTCCCAGTGCCGTGCACAAAACCATATGGAAGAAGTGTTTCTCTCGTTTCTCTCCCACGCTTCTCCCCAAGAGGCCCTTCTAAGAGATGATATTTTTTCTTTAACCCTCCTGATTTTTTTCTGGGGTGTGAATTAACACATGAAGCCCACAAATGAGGATCTGGGGGCTTTTCTCCCTGCCTGTTTTTGTTTTTTTTTTTTTTCCTTTTTCTTTCACTAAAGGCTCCAGTATGAGGATGTGATTCGAGGAATGGGCTGCTCTGAGTATTTTTGTCATGTGGGTATCCAGAAAAAGCCAACCTAACGGTATCTCTGTGCGGGGTAGGCTCACTCAAGACATATCTCATTAAATAGATGTCTAGGAAAAGATGAGACCAGAGCAGAAATAATTTCAGCATCACATCCCAGCCTCGCAGAGGTGGGTTCCAACCACATACGTCACCTCCAGCAAGGCTCAGCTTCCATGATCCCCTGGCAGTTTGTAAATGTCCCCTTTCATCTTCACCCCATTCCTCAAGTTTCATTTACACCAGCGAATGGCCCCGGAATGGGACCGTGTTACGAGACTTTCCAGGGTGTAGCATTATACGGAGAACGAATATCCCTGGAAGTATATAAACTTCTGCTGCTTTATCCCTTGCCCACTAAGTCCCAAAGCTTGTTAAATCCAAAGGTTCCTAGCAGTGGTTTAATGTCTTAAGCGTTGACCCAAATTACCCGCTATCTATCCCATAAATGATTAGAAACGCTGCAGCTTGGGGAATGATCGTCTCCTCTGCAAGCCTTCCCGTGGCCCGACAGTTCTGCATTTACAAGTTTTATTGGTTTAGAGTGCATTTGATAGCAACTATTTGACTTTTAGTTATTGTAATGCTTTGGGGGATTTTTTGTTGGGTTTTTGTTTGGTTTGGGTTTGTAAGCAGATTGGTTTGGTTTGAGTTTGTTTTTAAAAGCCTTTATTCATCTCTAATCCAGAATAATACTATCTGTGTGGCTTTTAAGGTGATTAAATAAGGACAGCCTATGACGACACCGGGCAATTCAGTTTCCCAAAGTGTATTGGATTTACCGCCGAGTGAGGCTGCTGGGTCGTAAAGGAAGAATTTTGGTGGGTTGGTTCGGGCAGTCCTTAGTTCAACCCCCCCACACCCCACGTTCTCCCCGAAGGTCACTATAGTATAAGTGCTCTGTAATTAAAGGGTGGAAAAGGAGAGCCTTTTTCAATGGGTTTTAGCCCCATCTCTGGATCTATTACGCTAAGCCGCGCCGCGTTCCCCGCCTGTGATGCAGGAGCTCTTAACATCATGGAATTTCCTTGCTTAAAAGCTCGCTGGTGACCAGTGATGGGGAATGGGGTGACCTCTGCATTCCCGTGGACTCGTCCACCATCAAGTAACTGCTCCGTGCAGCTCTTGGGATCACTCGGCCAGCACCATCGCATCTCCCACCCTCCCTCCGTCACCCTTGTGCACGTGCTCTGCGCTGGGAGGGTGATGCCGAAGCCCCCGGGAGCGCTTAGTTCCCCGTGTGATCTTGTGCCAATCACTCAACCTCATTATGTCCCGCTTCCTTTGCGCTTAAACCAGTGGATAATCTCTGGCAAAGCAGCTTTCCATAAGGTGCTATAGGATAAACCCCTTGCCGGCTCCGAGGTCCTCGAAGGTGCTGTGCTGAGGGGATGTGCCAGCGGCTGAGCGATGGATCTGCTGAGCGGGTGTCAAAGGATTTAGCCAGCGGGTTACCCTATATTTGCTTTAACAGCTCAGAATCTGGCCATCACCTCAGTGAGTGGCAGAGGACTTCTAAAATTCAGCTCCTATATATACTCATAATTAGTATTCTTCCTAAAAGTCCTTTGTGTTTTTCCATGAACTCGCAGTTCCCAGTCTGTTATTAATCTTCTAAATATTCACAAAACCTCCTTAGTTCAGCTGTTCTTCCCCATCTTGCTTCAGTTCCTCTTCAGCTGTCACAGGGCAGTGATCTTCTGGTCATCACAGTCTCTTATCTTCAGACGTTCACCTTTAAGATTCCGAGAAAGAACTTCTCTTTCATCTCTGTCTTCTCTAGTGCCTCAGCTGGACTGGGTTTTAAACCAGCCGTGGTAAGGGCTCTACGGGGGACAATGAGAAGCATTCACATGGTCTTATGATATTATTCTACAGCACCTGCATTCTATTAATCATCCAATATTCTATAATGTCCTATTCTTCTCTAACTTCTAATTTAGCCAATCATCTTAAGGGTCTATTTTCCTTTACAACGGGGCAGAAACCTGGAAAGACAGCAGAGAAGTTACTGAGAAATGAAAGGTCTGCTTATTTTTATTGCCACCCCTCTGTAAAATAAGTGGCAGTTCGCAGAGAAGGGAAAGTCAGAGACCAAAACCCTCCCTTGGTGGAAAGCAGTCCAGGGATTGGGTTTATTATGTCTGCTTGGATAAACTCACACGTCTCTCTTGACATAATCATAAAGCTCTTCAATGCAAATTCCTCGTGTACCTGTAAAAATGTGCAGTTTTTCAGGTCTTTTTCTTTTTTTCCTCCCCCAATTCTGCCAATCCCTAAAAAAGATGGTTCTTGTCTTCAGCCTCAAGGGATCGGCCAAGGGCTTGTGTGTCTTTGGGACCAGGTCTCTCAGCCTGCATCCCCGAAGCTCACTCTTTGGAAAGGGAGACACAACTCCCATCAAACCCGTGTCTCGTTGCCACGTCTGCAACCAGCTCACAAAACCAAAGGGAAAAACACTTTGGCATGTCTTCAGCTTCCTATTTTTCAGGCTCCCTTGAAGATGGTTGGTAATTATGGGGCAGTTTCTCCGTGTCCTCAGTGTCATTAGTAGCTGTCAGAGATAATGGAAGGTGATGGTGGTGGGATGAAAGCAAAGCTACTTTTTCTGCTTCTCTGGGTGTAGTTGCCCTTTAGGTAAATGATAGTAATTTCCACAGCAATTAGTACTTTCTGAAGTGTGTTTTGATTAAATTAGATATCCCTCTTCCAAAAGCAGGAATGATTAATCCATCAGTGACTTCAGCACTGGCAACTTTGTCGCTTTGTTGTCAACTCTCAAAGCCATCTCCAAGTGGTTGGGGAAGGGAGAAATTCTTTTCAAGTCCTTATTTCTATGAATTCTGAGACTACCCAACTGGGGCCTTTTCTCTTAAACATATGTTTAATTTGTGAAGCCTTGACGGGCAGTCAGGTGGATGGCACATCAAGCACTGAAGTGATTGCTAGTGAGCTGGTGTTTCGTTGGATCAAGACCACGTCTCGTGGTTAATAGATCTGGACACTAGATTCTCTTGTTTAGCAGAAAAAGGAGCTGTAGGGAAACGTGGAAAGCAAGTCTTCCCGGCAAGCAAAGTGCAGGACCCATCTCTGCATCTGTTCATCTCCTGGCATTTCTGAGCCAGGAAATGCCAGCGGTGGGATGATGCTGGCCCCGCTCCAGCAGCTCATTTCAGAGCTTCATCACCACCGTGGCTACCGGAGCCACTGCTGGCACTGAAACAGGACAGGGGCTGTTGGGATCCTGCCAGCAGGGCAGCCTCGGTGGCCTTGGCCAAAGCTACGTGGAGGTAGCCACCATGCACGCCAACCTCCACGTGCCCCAGGGATGCACCGGCTCCCGTTGGTGCTGCTTGGCACATCTCTGTGCCAGGCTCCATCAAGCAGATGTGGCTTTAACGTCCTCCCTTCTTAGCAGGAGCTTTGTGGGTGAGGTCAGCTCATGGCACAGTGGTCTTCTGACAACGAGGGGAGTAGGCATGAAGCATAATTAAATTGAAAGCATATTTAAACTGTTTTCTGAGCACTACTTATGAAGGAGCATGGATATTCAGAGCATATTAAACTGTCAAATTTAATAAATCTAAAGCAGCATGGCCAAGGTCCAACACCGATGCTTTTTTTTTTTTTTTTTTCCAGCACCATTTAATTAAGAGCAAGTATTGTTCTTTAAGCTTATTCATTGCTCAGCTGAAGCAGAGTGCACTCTAAGAGCCGTGGAAATGAGTTAGTTCAATACATCAGACCTGGCTGCTTCATTTTTTTTTCCTTTGGTAGCATTGAATCTGAACCTAGGAAAAGGAAACACCACGGAAAAAATAAGGGCAGAGAAAATAACCACGGTGACGTGATGGGGGAATTGGTGCCACTCGCTCCCTCCATCCAAAAGCAGTCTGACTGCAAAGGGCTGCGCTGAAATGAGTTAAAATGGCAACAGATCGGGGCTGTGGAGGTGGTCTTGAAACTGGTCTTTTCTTGTATCCCTGCTGTGAGCCAGGAGCAGTGTGCTGGGCTGGGGAGTAGCTATTACAGCTTCAGAATTATCTTGGTGAAGATGGCTTTTCTGGGTTTTTTTCCTGTTTTGTGGTTTGGTTTTTTTCAGGGAGAGTTGGACTTGATCTTTGGATGTCCCTTCCAACCCCTAATATTCTGCAATTCTTTCTGTTACAATCTTGTTCCTCTACGGCCTTTTAAAGCCAGTTGAGGAGACCAGGTCCTGAGAAGCCATCTCTTCCAGAAACTGTTCAGATGTCATTTCTGGCATTAGAAACTATGGCATGGTCACGGGAGCTGTCGAAAAAGAAAATAAGAGAGGCAAAGGACCCTCCTTTTCCCCCAAGATTTAGTTTAAATGTGCATTTGGTGATTATTTTCGAGATAGGGGTTTATGGCAACACGAGGGACCTGGTGTGAGTGATGGGGAGGGTTGAGCTCTGCAGTGGTTCTGCACCCAGTTGAGTTCGTTTGCGAGCTGCACACAGCTAACCATACGCTGTAGTGACAGTCGTCACCGCAGTGCCACAATCCATCAATCCTTTCCCGGTATGACCAACAGGGAGGTTGCTTGGTGACGCTGTGAGTCCTGCCTGGAGGACCTCAGGTTAGTGCCCGAGAAGGTCCCTGGGCAGCCGCAACCTTTGCAAGGGGCTGGGATCTGGGATATGCTGTGGCTACAGGAGAGCTCAGACCTGCCTGGAAGCCTGACATGTATATTTTCTCTCATTTTGCTGGAACTGCTTGAAGATTTTAATGAATTTTGAAGCGCTGCAGTTTGAGGAACCTGGCACAGAAAACCCATCCGTGTAATTAAATGGCACAAGCAGACCAGGCTCAGTGGCTGATGAGCAGCTGAGGACAGGGACCACGGGCACAGCCCGATTTCATATGGCCAATACCAACCAAGTCAGGGCAGAGTGGGGCCATTCCTTCATCAGAAGTCCAGCTGAAGCTCCAAACTCCTATAAATGACATTTGAATTGTGCTCCACAAGGCTGCTGAGAGCAGATTTCTGGACACAAGGATGGTTTTTGCTATTTAGATCAGCCAGTGAGGCTCTTCTTTACCCATTCCCATCCTCTGGAGGTACCTCAGAATTAGAGTGCTTGTTGTAACACTCCAGATGTTGCTCTTTGGGATGGGAAAAAAAAAAAAATGAAGTCAGAATAATTTACTAAGGAACTTCAAATGCAAACAAGGGAAGCTTTCCCAAGATCAGGCAAAATAAACCATTAAAATTCACACCCACTGCTTCTGTCACACTTTTTTAGGCTCTGACAACGAGGAGGCCAACGTTTGGCAGTTCCCCCTTTGGAGCTGTCAGTCTGTAACCTTCAATCCAGATAAAACGCTGGAGAAATCAAAGTCCCTTTCTCCATCTCTCCTCCTCCTGGCTTGGGCCCCTAGCAAAAGCCCAACTGCTCCTGCCCTGTTTTCCTTCCCAGATCTTAGGACCGATGAGACCAGGGAGGCTGCAGTGTTGCTATTTCCCCTCCTGTGTGCTGCATTGAGACCTTCACCCCATAATGACAAAGAAACCCAGAATAGCGAGCGCCAGGCTGTAATAATCTTTGCAAATTCAGAGCTGAGATGCTCCTCAGCAGAGCTGGTCCACGGTGCATCCCTTCCTGTCCCAGGGGCTTCAGCTCCCCCTTGCTTCAGGTCATCTTTCTGCAAACTTGTTAGCAAAACCTCCTTGCACCCTTTGTAGTTTTTAGCTGACTCAGGGGGATGCTGCAGGAGAGATGCTAAACTTGGTGCAAAGCTACAAGCCATGTTTGAGGGGTTTCCTCGGTGGAAGCACTTTCCATTTTCAGGAAATTCAGCTTCTTTTGGTGACAGAGGGAGCAGCAAGAACACAGGGTAGGTCTTTGGGTGCCCACCAAAGCCAAGAACACAGGGTAGGTCTTTGGGTGCCCACCAAAGCCACGCTCAGTGGACCACGGAGCAAAGCCCCTTTGCTGTATCCAACTCTGTCTCTATTTATGCGGGTGTTGATTTTTATCGCTGAGCTTTAATTGAGTTGATGATCACACAGTGTTTGAGATTGGAAGGGACCTTGAAAGATCATCTAGTCCAACCCCTCTGCCAGAGCAGGATCACCTAGAGCAGGTGATGATGAACCACAGAGGGGAGGAAAAAAAAAAAACAACCTACAAACCAAAAAGGAAAGCAAAAACTGTCACTTAAAGATGACAGGCAATTAGGTAGTGATGGGTAGATTGTTAGAAGTAATTAAGCAGCAGATTGGCACCGGGACGCGGCGTGTCGTGCGCGGTGGTGGAAGGCGCCGCGTGGATAAAACCGACCGAGGTGCCGGGGGGAAATCCTTCTCTTGCAGTTAGTCACTTGGAATTGTGAAGACATTTCCAGAATTACACGTTCTATTGCCGATAAGCTCCCGAGAAGTTTGCAAAATGCTATTTTGAAGCGTGTTCTCCACCCCCAACCTCCCAGCCCAGCTTTTGGAGAAGACCTTCAAACGGAGCGTAGCATATGCTTCCCTCGTTACGCCGCGGACGGGGTGTATTTCTGGCACCGTTCAATGTCAAAACACTCCCAGTATTTTTAGCACAATTGCTCAGTAGGCACGAGCTTCTTGCAAAGCGAGGAAAAACAGAGCTCCCTTGCAAAACAGTCTTGGGATTCCTTGAAAGGGTACCAGGCTCTTGCTTTTCTTGGGCGGCGACGGTGCAATCCCGCTGTAATTACAGAACTGCCAGGGTAGAAATGCTCCGATTGCTTCACCCAGGGCTTGCAGCGTTCCTACGCGGTTCAGTTCGTGCCCTATTTGTTGTGAGCACCCGTCGCCGAATGGCTTTGAGCATTTTCTTTGGGTTTTCTGCAACCCGTCTGATCTCGAAGGCAAAGATTAATTATTATTTTTTTCTATCTCTTAGGAGGAATTGGTCTGGAAGCCTTTGCAATGACTCTGAACTGGAATGCAAATATTTTTCAATTCAACCTCTGTCTCCAGCTGGAGAGACCGAGCAAACAGAAAAGCAGACAGATGAAAGTAATGCAAAGGGCAGATAAGAGTGCTGGGGAAAGGGGGGAGACCAAAGTCATTCCCTTCTGATGACGATGCTGATAAAACATCTGAAGTAGGGACAACGTGACGACTCAGTGGGATCAGCTCCAGCGAGCTGCAGCCGCTGCGGGTACCACTGGTTTTCCAGGCTGCTTTTCCATGCGATCCAGCCAGATCCACTGTCTTGTGGGGTGGGGGGATGCTCTTGCTGATTGGTTTTTAATTGAACGGTGTTTGCTGGGTTTTTGAATGAGCAGTGGTGCCCAGGGAGGGCTGAGTGTGTAGCTTGTTTTTTTTCTGGTGCCTGGAAAGAGAGAGGTGGACTTTGAGTTGCTGATCTAGCTCAGGCACAGCAGATGCCTGATCCACAGCAAGTGTCTTGCGGTGATTTAGTTTGAGTCTGTTCTTACTCTTTGGAGTTATGTCTTCAAATCAGAGGAAAACAACAAAAAACCATCCTTCCCTGACCACCCCCATGCCCCAGAACCACCACATCTCCTTCGGCACATTCTCTCCTTCTGGTGAGCTTCAAAATGTTCTTCGCCACCGTGGCCTTCATCTCAAATTTAATATGCTGGGTTTGGTTGGTGGGGAAAAATCTGAGGATTTTTTTTTTTTTCTTTAATTTCCCTTATTTTTAATCCTTCAAGGGACTGTTTAGTCACGACTCAAAGTGGACTTGTATCTCTGTGTTTTGTGAAAGATGCAACTTTGTCATTGCAAAACAGCTGTACGGAGAATGTGAAAACAGAATAAATCATCAGATGGATAAAGGAAGGGGTGGGATGCTTTTATCTATTTACTTAGAAGTTGTCCCTAAGTATTAACATTTTATGCCACTCTCATTTCACTTTCAAATCGGCGAGACGGGGAAGTTGCATTGAAGACGAGATAATGCAGAGGAACATAGTTAATTATTAATATTTCAAAAGAATTTATGGTGGCTGGGGGGGGGACTCTGTGCCGCGTGTTTATCTCGGTGGTGTTTTCTGCTTCGTGTCTGCAAACTGCTGGCTGCAAAACTCTGGGTTTCTGCGCACGGCTCCGCGTTTAGTCTCGTGCTAAATATATGTTGGCAAATTGAATGTGAGGCTTTTAATGAGGGTGACAGAGAACTCGAGCTGGTCACCGAGCTTTCAGGTGTGCATACACGGGGCAACGGGTCCCTGAGCAAAAGCTCCTGAGTCAAGATTCTTCTCCCATGGTGCAGCCACATCTCAGCAACCGCTCGGTGGGGTTCCTGGGTTGATGACTTTGCTGATGGAAACCCACAGTCCTGGTGAGGTTAATAGGGCAACATGACCTTCGGGTCCAGGACCATAGCTCTGGTCGGATCCAGGATTTGAGCAGTTTGTCTTTCTTCTGTCCTCTTCTCTTTGCAATCTCCAGGGCTTCAAGAAGCCCGGGCAGATACTTAGTTTTAATTGACACTGAGTATCTCCTAAGCTCCTCTGAACAAGCCATCGCTGTGTCCTTATAGAAGACAGAAAAGCGAGATATATTGTTACATCTCAGCTCCTGGAGTCTGCAGGAAATTTATCTCCGACTGCTCCAGCAAGGCATGGGAGATGAGAAAAGGATCCATATGCACATGCCCTTGCTGTCACTGCTACGCCGTAAACGCAATTTCATCAAATCCTAATTTCATTCCTATTCTGACACTTTGATTGAGCTGTACGCCGGGGCTGCCACATTAGCCTGGGTTAATAGAGATTTGGAGGCAGTTCGGCATTTGCCGCTCCGCGGGATTGATGGGTTCTGCCGTGAGCAGAGGTGAAACGGATGCTCCTCTATCAGCCCTCCCCGGGCATCGCTTCCAGCCTCCCGCTGCGTTGCCTGGCGGAGAGCTGGTAAATCTGATTTCCACTGAAACCAGGTCACTGGCGTTGCACGGGGGTGAGCGCCTGGTTCTCGGGCAGTGGCGTCGGGTTGTGCGCTTGGGTGGAAACCCTCAGATGTGACCGTCTGTTGCAGCCATCCGTCCGGGAGGCTACAAAGCCTGGCCAGGAGGTCCCACTCTGCAAACTGTTGTTTTGCGCTTGGTTTATGACTTAAGCTCAGGCAGATTATGTAAACACAGCAAATTGAGTGCACACAGGATTTCTGGGTCTAGCTTTGATTTTAATGTCAGGGTCTTTTGATGCTTTTAGGCATCCCCAACACTCACATGTTTTAGTAAAGCGCCTACAAGTTGGACGTAAGATGCAAAAGCTGCTTCATTTGTCCAGGTAAATCGGGACTGTCCCATCACAGCCACCCCTCAGCCCATCTGGTCACCCAGGCAAGGAACACGGGGGTGTTTCCAGCACGTGCTGAACATCAGAAGACTCCCACCCGAGGAGCCTGAGCACTATTCCTGACTGCAGGAAATTTCTTCTGCTGCATCTTCCCAGTTCAGACTGTACAAATACCAGACGAGCCTGCTGGTGCTCGATACTTTCCTAACCAATTACCAGAGTGCTAATTGGTGAACGCTGCTGAAACTAAAAGCCCTCCGATGCTGGGCGTTACTGGCAGTGCCTCCTGCAAAGATCAGTGCCACCATTAAAGCCCTGGTTCAAACATGCTCTTTGCTGCTGCCTGGTTTGCTGGACCAACTGTCTCAGGGAGACCTATTACTGAGAGAATAACACTTGACTTTTAGTTTCCAGATGAAGCAGAGCAGTTTTTGTGCTGGAATACTTGATGGAGTGCTTTTGAAGTCCCAGAGGGACCATATGATGCTTCAGTACCGTGCAGGTCCTGTGCTGGGCTACGACCGGTTGCTGTTTAATGATTTCACCATTAACATCTGCCTTTTTTATGATCCTTCCTTGTGTGTAAGTCAGGGCAGCATCCCACTGATACCAGTGTCTCCACACGCACAAAGAGATGGCTTTCTTGTTTCTAAACAGCAAATGGTATCATAGCTCAAGAGCTGCTCTGCTCAGCAGTGGAAGGTGTTTGCATAATGTTAATGCCTTTTCCTACTACCCTGGATTGATTTGCCTGTGTAGAAACTTCCTTGCAAAGAAAAGCAAATGGCAACAGAAGTGGTTGGGGCTCTCCAGAAGAGGTGGGGCTGTGTTCTTCATTGGGTGGGCTCAGCGGTCAGGGCTAAATCGCAGGTGCTTCTTCAGTCCTTTTCATATGAGGAGTGAAAAGTGGCATCAAAAGGCAATTTGGCATCCAGGCTCAGACACGGTCCACTCCTCCTTGCAAGGCAAAATTCCTTCTTCAGAGAAAAGATGGAGGGAAAGCAGTTTTGCAATGTGAAAGTGGCTCTGATGGGCCACCTGCCCCTTGGCTTTGCTGAACCCTCTCTCCTCTCAGCAAAAATTGTTGGAACCAATCCCCACAGTCTGCAGGTATTTCTCTCTTCTGTTTCACATCAAAGGCAGCCATCAGGTTTTCAGCCAGCTCCTCTGCTCTTACAAATTGTTTGTTTGTTTTCAGAGCAGCTTGCAATAAAGACTCATAAAAACTAGGGTTACAAAATAGCTAGAAATTTGGCTTATGCCTCTCTTGCCCTGGCCAAAGGAAGATGCTGCAGTTCTCCAGATAATCTAATTGAAAGTGACCCGAGCGCTGGGGCTTTCCTGGGTGATCCTGGCACGGAGGTGATGCTTGTGATCTGCTTCACCCTCCCTTCGCTCTGGCCCCATCTACTTGAGGGAGCTGCAGAAATTGGTGTTGTCCTCTTGAAACACCCGGTGAAGAGTTAGAGAGGCAGCCTGGAGATCAGAAGGTCTTTGGAGACAAATGCCAAGAGGGTTTTTTTTTAAAGGCTCTTAACTGTTATCGGTAAAATCTTATGGTTCCCTGCAGTTTCAAAAGTCAGAAGTTTACTTCCGAGCAGTGGTTGGGATGAACAGGAACCAGACCAGCACGGGATGTTGGTGGCCATGGGGTTTATTCCTTTTGCACAAGTGGACTTCGTAGACAAATTTTCCAGGGAGGGAAAAAAAAAAAAAAGAGCCATAAATCAGCAGAATGAAACCCAGGACAAAATAGTTTGAATTTGAAGGAAAATTCCCACGGCAGCATCTCACGCTTCCCAGTCGCTGACTGATGAAAATCTTTTTAATTTCATCTAACTTGCTTTTTACAACCCAGATTTTGTTATTCTTACCAAAACAGCCAACTTCTACAGAAATTTATTTTGCCAAAAAAGAAATCGGGAGAAGGAGAAAAGTTCAAGCAGGGAAATGCCCGTGGATTCTGCCACTCGTCCCCCCTGCGTTTGCAGGTTGCAAACAGGGACCGAGAGACACACCAGCCTTTAATTTCAAGAATTCAAACCCAATTGTGATTTCCCAGAAGATAAAAATCTCAAAGTAGGACCAGGTTCCCTGTTCCCCACGGCACAGGCAGCACCCGCAGGCAGAGGCACCCGTGGCTCAGCTCAGTGGAGATGTGATGCTGTAGCAGCAGCATCTCAGATGTCCCCGAGAGATAAGCACAGCACATCTTTTAAGTTAAATGAAGTGATTTCTTTCCTCGGGCTCGTTAGAAAATTATTAAGTAATAGCGTGATCCAGTGGAATGATTTATTTCTATCAGCAAAGCAAGGAGCTGTGTATCATGACTGCCTGGGTTGCTCCTGGGAGCTCAGCTCAGGGAGACATTGCCCAGGGGTGAGCAGAGCCCCTGTTCGCACCCTAATATATCCTAAATTTGCATTGTGAAGCAGGCAAAGTCTGTTGCTCTTGCAGGATTCATTCACAGGCTGGGGAAAGTCAAGTGAAATGACCACGGCTGTCTGCAACCAGTATGTGCACTGGGAAGTGCTATGTTGGCTCCTGTTTTGGTTTTAAGGTGACATGGGAGCCTGTTCTCCTTTGCTACATCCAGGAGGCTCAGCCCCTGCCCTGGGAAGGATGCAGATCCATCAGGAGGTGGGAATGGTTCCTGAATCTTCTCCTCTACCCAAAACATGACTGTTGTTGCTGGCTGTCCAAGCCACAGGGCTCGGATGTGCCAGGCTTCTTATGAAGAGATAAAAATAACATCAAAACTTTGGAGTTTCACCTGGTAAAAACCTGCCTGGAAGCATGTTCCTTTTGTAAGCAAAAGCTCAGCCTGGTGCTCGACCTTCCCTGTACAACTTCTCCTTTCCCAGTTCGTGGGATGCTGCAGGTTTCCCTTGCTGCCCACATTTTAATGTCTGGGGGAGCAGTTCCTGCTCCAGCATGACCTGGAATCCCCTGGGGTTGAGCACCCGTGAACAGGAGCAGCTCCCCTTGCTCCCAGCTCCTTGTGGGGTGCACCATTGCCCGAGTGTTTGCAGGCTGAAGGTGTCAAAGAGACTTAAATTAGCTCCTGAAAGCTGCAGAGAATTATGCTCAGCAAACTTACAAGCTCTGATCCGTGGTTTTATTGCAGCTTATTAAAGCATCAGTGGTTGAGAGTTTATTTTTGATGTATTTTATTGCATGATCATTTACAATAAGCTCTTAAAGAACGCGCAGTCATTGCTCCTAATAATCATTTAATGCATATTCATAAAGCATTGCTAAATTGTACCTTCATTCAGAATATTTTTTCGGAAGCGACACTCGGGCTGGAGACTTCTGATCTCTGCATGAAACCAACACAAGGTCTGATAAAGAGAAATAATTTTTAGCAGTGCCGTAAACCTTCAGGTAACCTTTAACTTCTTTGGAGAAGCAATTCTCCAGGAAAAGAAAAAAAAAGAAAAGAAAAAGGCTGTGTTTAAGTGTCTCAGGGGTCAGACAGCTTCAGCCAGCACTTTGCATTGAAACCTGGGGCAGCTGATTTGTGGGGATGGAAAATGTGTCGGCTGGATTCCCCAAAGAGTTCAAAGAGCTTCAGGCAGAGTTAAAATAACTTGGGTTTGGTTTGTTTGTTGAAGTGTTTTGTTGGCTGTGACAGTGGTTAGTGATGGCAATAGGATCACCAAGTGTGGCACGAATGTTCCTCTGCCTGCAAACTGAATCTCTGGTCACAGAGAGAATCGCTGAGGCTTTATAAGAGGAGAAACCCTTGGAGAAAGTCAGTCGAATACAGACAGGTTGTCTCGCTACCCAAATGTCGGGAGATGGGATCACATTTTGTTTGAAACTCTGATGTAACCCACAAAATGAGGTTTCTCATTGTAGCAGCGCTTGGTCCTGGTGGTGAGCGCAGCTCGTCGCAGTGTCTTTTGATTGTCTGCTTGAACAAATCCAGGGAGAAGAGATGGACTAAATGACTGGTCCCATACTGGTGACTTTAGGTGAGGACAAGAGGAAAGGTCAGAACTCTTAGAGGTAAATTGCTGAAGTTTAAGCAATGATGCTATCTAGGCTTGGCTTACTTTTTCTTATCAATGGAGCTCCAAGCACTTTGAGAAAAGAGATTGTTTGCTTCCTCTTGGTTGTAGTGGTGGGGAAACAGAGATGCAAAATAGCAGTGTTTTTCCCAAACACTAAAGCAGAGCCCCGACGGCTGCATCCTGTGCTGGTCTTGTGCCCATCAGCTTTAATTCTCCATACAGAGAAAAGCAGCAGCGCTGAGCAGAAGAGAAGGCGCTCTGGATAGAGTGACTGAAAACCAAGTCAGTTGAAATCAGGTTTCTTCATGAAATAAATATAAAGAGAAGGAGAAATTCACAGAGAACTAATGGGGCTTCAGTGCTTTGCTCACTTCCAACAGAGATTCTGCCTTTTCTCCTTTGAATTGGGGCACGGTGCTGTGTCGAGGTGCTTGACTAGTGTGTGCTGGGCGGGTAGGTTCGTTAGCTTTGTGTAACTTCAGAGTGTGATCTGACCGTGTGCAGCCATCGCCAGTCTTCGGACATAGGAGACCTTTGCTTTAGGTGTCCTGCTCTTCCTGATGTGCTAATAAGGGGTAACAAAACCTTTAGTCAGATGCTGGGGAAGGATTTGTCCTTGGAGCTCTTACTTCTCTCCATAGAGAGGGTTTTTTCCTTTTTGTTGGTCTTCTTTTGTCCATTTTGCTGGTGGATTGCCATCAGTTTAGGTGTTTTGGTCCAGGCTGGAAGGACCTCCCAGGGATGCTGCAGGACTCAGCATCCCCCCGCAGCCTCCAGCTCCTGCTGCCAGCTCAGACCTGGGTGCGGGGAGAGGCTGCATTTTGTCCCAGCTTTGCCACGCCACGCTGAAACTCTCCGGGCCTGAGCAGCTGGACTTCTCGTCTTTATCTGCCAAGAGCCACGGGCTCCTTTCCTCGAGCGGGGAGCCCCACGCGCAGTGATTTGCTCCTTCCCCCAACGCACCAACACCTCAGCGAGCCAGAGCGACGCGTGTTCGCGCATCCAGAAGCAAGGCTTGTATGCAAATACTGCTGGCAGTTGTGTAGTGTGGAGCTATTAACATTTAGGAAGCTGTGATTATATAAGAAAACAAGAAAATAAATCAGCAGCTACTTTGTCTTCCTGTTTAAATGTCCATCGTGGGATCCAGCGGAATGGTTTCGCTTAAAAGGAGCATCAAGTGTTGTTTTGAGCAGGGGCTGCTCTTGGGTGGTTAATCACAAAGGCAGTAATTGACTGTCATACTGCTTTCTTTCTCATTTTTATTCTCATTATTCATCACCCAGAGAAAAAAGAGGAGGGGAAAAAAAAAAAAAAAAAGAGATGACAGCCAGAGAGAATAAGAACAAGTGCTGCTGTCGGGCTCCCCGGGAGCCCACGTGGGTGTCACCTCCTCCGCGGGGCTCGGTGCCACCGTGGGGGACGCGCGTCGGCAGAGCGGCTGCGTGGGGTGTCGAGGTGCCTCTCCACGATGGGCGTCATTAGAGACTTTCCCTGACAATTCTTTCCTTAAATACTTTCCAACAGTTTGTTGGGCAGCGAAGCACAACTGCCATAGTTAAGTCCATTGCAATTAATGAATGCTGGTCCACGAGCAAATGTTTATTTTTGTTCTTCTGGGTTGTTTTTTTTTGTGTGTGTGTCTGTCTGTTGGTTTTTCTTTGTTGTTCTTTTTTTTTTTTAAAGTTAAATACATTTCTCCATGTGCCTTAGAGCTGTAGCTCTGAATTTGCAGCCTTGCCCTTTCCACAGTGGGTTGTACATCTCTGCACCCCACATCATCTCCGGTCTTCACCACCTTCACGGTGGCCCAGAGTATTCCCTTCCTTTCCTTTCTAAGCCTTTTCCTTTTTTTTCCCCCAAACCGCTTTTTCCCTTCCCCCTGTAGACCCCCCTGGACAGGCTGCCCTGTTGTCCCCGTCCCAGTGCCCTCCCACAGGGACTGTTCCCGGTGCAGTGCCGAGGGACTGGCAGCGACCGAGCTGCTTTCTCAGAGATAATTTGAGGCAAGAAAGGGACAATTAGATGCATATTTCAGCCCTTCATGACGTTTGACTAATTGAGAGGGGAATTGAGAGTTATTTTTACTCAATGCAGAATCTGGAGATGGCAAAATATTTTTCTTTCTGGAAGAGTTGTTGGGCTGTTCAGCACGGCCGGGTGAATTTCGCTGTTGCCAAACATCCAACGCAGGCGTGAGAGGAACAATGCTACAAATTCCAGCTCTTGACACCAAACTGTGTCATCGTGCTCCAGGGAGAGGGATCATTCCCATCAGTTGGGATGCATCAGGTCACGGCAGGGACTGAGGGTTACGGCGAGCCTGGCGTGCTCAGTCTGGTGTTACAGACAGTGCAGTGTCTTGGGTGGAGAAAAGCAGATGAGATGGGATTTAACTCGCGGATAGAAGAAGCAGTGGCGAGTTCCCTTGTGAAGCTGAGAAGTTTCTGCTGCTTGCAGCCAGATATGAGCAATTTTTGAAAAGAATTCTGGTTTTCTTGTCAGGGATGGCACTGTGGTTGTAGGGTTTGGGTTGCAGACTGGGAACTTTCTAATGGCTTTGTGGTGAATAATGGGTTTAGCAAGAGCATCAGCTCATTAGCAGTGATGTTCTGTGCGTGGTAGGAAGCTGTAGGAGAACTGGACACACTCGGGCTGTGGATTGAAACCCTTGAGAGGCAGAGATGCACCTTTCTGCAGCTGCGTGCTCCCTGTGATGCCTTTAGCTTTTATCTGAACACCGTGTTTTATCTTGGTTCTGTTACTGAATGGGAGAAACACTAGATGTGGGTTGTTCTTCACTCAGCCCTGCTGTCCTGCACGCACAAGATGCCAATTTCTTGTTGGCACAGAGTTGCCCAGTTCAAGCTGGAAGCCTGGGTTCATTTGCTATTGGCAAATAAACCCAAGGCCGTACTTTTTAGAAGAAAATTGAGATGAAGGAAAATACAAAACTTTAGAACTTCAGGTTAATCACCTGTGTGCCACCCGTTACCATCATTACGTGCTTCCTTGGTCCTGACTTGCCTCTGAAATATGTGTAAATGATACCACCAGTGATCTCCTGGGAATTCATGGTCTCTAGACCCTTCCCCATCACTGGCTGCTGACTTAGGCAGCGTTGCATCCTCTCCTCCTGGTGCATCAGGCTCACCCTCCATTTACCACCCTGCCTGCTCTCTAAGCTTGGGCAAAATCCTCAGGAGAAGGGACCTTTAAGTGCTTTGCTGGACTGGGGCCAGAGCTGGTTGAGTTTACAGACATGCTTGACCAAGTACTAAACCCTAAATGGCATCAATCACTGTTTCAGCTTAATGTTAAAATGTCCATCAGTGCTCTAAGCGAAAAGCCTTTTCCCTGGAGCAACCTCAGGAGTCAAACAACAAAAAGGACCTGGTTCAAACTGAGATTTCTGTCAAATTTTAAAGCCTAGTTTGCAGCGGGTCTCAGCAGCCTTCACCTCGCTCTGGCTGGTAACTGTCGCTCTTCATTGCAAACATCCACTGAATTTTATAACCATTTAGCCTGAGTGAAAAGCAGCTTGCAGCCAAAACCCCTCTGCAAGCTCATTGCAGCATCCAGGTCAATATTTGTTCTCATTTAGCTTCAGTACTGCTTGGGTCAGGAGGGGTCCCTTCAGAGGCAGCAGCAGGCTGGGCGTCAGACCCCAAACTCCCTGGGCAGCTGGTGTTCCCGTGCTGGGAGCCCAGCATCCCCACGCTGCTTCACACGTACCCTCTGCTTTGAACAGGAGTCTGATGTCTGAGAGCCTCTCCCAGTCCTGCATTCCCAGTTGGCTCTTCTGCTCCTCTGGCAATGACACTTGTTCAGAGTCCTGGTCGGGCACGTGAGCTCCCAGCAAAACACACTTTGACTGTCCTACGTGGTGGTGCCAGATGCAGTGAGTTGGAGCAGCCCTGAGGCTGAGCCCAGCCCGGTGCCCGTCCGCCCAGCATGGGTGTTGTGGGACTTGTTTGTGTCTGTGCAGGCTGAAAAAAAATCCAAGAGGTTGAGTTTTATGCAAAGCTTTGCTAACGTCTGTGTGCTGTGATTGTTTTTTTCCCAGTGATTTGTTGACACGCTCTTTTGAAAGCTGTAAGTGGTGCTGAGGAGGGGCCTCATTAATACCAAAGTGCGTTTATTAGACAGAGAAAGCAGATGAGTAATTATCTCTCAAGGAAAGACCATAGTTTGCTGCAATCTTTCCGAATAGCTTTAACTGATCTTTTTCCTTCTATTAGCAAGACATTGCAAAACAAATACCCTTTTGGAGACCCGATGCATCAGGAGATAAGGTGGTGGGCTGCAGCTCCATTTCTCTTTGTCCCAAACTCTGCAGGCACATCCCTCCACAGGGACTCTGATGGGTCAGCACTGGGGACTTGACCACTGTCCACCTCGAGTCATCTACAGCTGATGAGCCATTGGTTATAACTGCATCCTCTGGTTCCGTAAGACTTCTTCATGCCAGTGAAATAAGGCATGGAGAGTGGCATCGTGCCCTTCCCCGTTGCATCCTGGCTACCAGCAGTACCTGCAACTTGTCCGTGGGCAGCCCTTCCAAACCTCCTGCGCTTGTCAACGTCTCCAGTTTACCCCAGACGACTGGGGAGGGAGGTAATGAATGAATTTCAGCTGTTTACTTCTTTTAAAAAGCTCATTTCTGTTTAGACCTAATTACCCAGCCACTTCTAAGAAAGGCACCATTGATTGCAGAGCTGAATTAGCATTTTGTTGGGCTGGCTCTGGCAGCCGCCTGCACCGCTACAAGAGTGCTTCACGAACATGAACTCATTTAAAGTGTAAATTGCAGCTCCTTTGCCATTTTCCAGCACAGGGCCCGGCTTGGCAAAGCTCTGCTTCTGGCTTCTCTGAGTGTCTCCTGTGCCTGTACAACACCGGGGAGCTGGAACTGCCAGCAGGTGAAAGGGAGGGAGCGAGGCTCCCTGGTTTGGGAGGAATTTTGGGTGCCGCCACCTCTACCTAGTGATGCCGTGGGGTGAGGATGGCACGGACGGGTTAGAATTGGGCTGTGGTGGCAGTGACATCATCTTGGGGCAGGATTGGGCCAGTAAAGACAGAAATTCAGGGACCCTGCTGCCTGTGCCAGGCTGTACGGGTGGTTTTGCAGGGGACAGGGACGGGGGTCTCTGCACCCATCTCCTACCTGCAAACAGGAGCATCCTCCTGGGAAGCCCCGCTGATGCTGGGGGGTCTCCAGGCTGGGAGAGCTGAAGTAGGAGAGCTCACAGATGAGGTTGAACAGGGGGTTGATAAGGAGGTTGAAGGTTTTTGCCACCTCTCTCAGAGCTGCCTTCCATGCGCCTTCCCTGCAGCTCCCACTCCTCCTTGGGCTCGTTTCTCATGTGTTACAAAAATGCTGCTTTGTTTGGGTTGCAAACACTGCAGGGGGAATTTTTTTTATTATTATTTTTTAAAAAGCTTTCTTTTATTGCTGGGTGAAAAAAAAGAAAAAAAAGCAGCCCAATAACTTTTCTATTAATATCAAGCGTTGTAAGTCTTTTGTTTGGTTGCTTTGTTTACAAAATCTCTCATTTTGGATCTAAACTACTTGACAGCGTCCCTCTGAATATGTGTTAAAATAGATCATGGTTTCATTCCATGTGTTTTGGGGAGGATATGAAGCAATTTCACTTGTCAGCCGTGAGCAGGAGATGGATGGGGCTATTCCCTGACCGATTACCAGCCACTCAGCTTCTCTCCCCTCCTCTCCGCCCTTGATGGTGCTTAGTGGGGAGGTCTGACTGGGATAATAGGTTTTAAATGAAAAAAATAATGCAGGAAGAAGAGTCTCGTTGGGGACCCAGGTGATTTACGCGCCAAACGAACTCCTTGCGTGCCACGCTGCCTGTGGCTGTCTGAATCAGGGCTTGCCAGCCAGCACAAGGTACTGGGGGATTGCAGCTCAGGGCTGAACAAAGCTGGGAAGGAAAGCCCAGCTCCAGCATCATCCTTGCCGTGGGCTCCCCAGCTCACCCTGCTCAAGGCTGGCTGGACTGTGCCCCTGGGAGGGAAGGATCAGGCCCTCCATGGGATGTGAACTCACAGAGGGAAATGTGAGCATCACTTTTTTCTCCCTGCTTGCAGCTGGGCTTTTGGGGAGCTGCTTCTAGATGCAGACCTGACCCTCCCCTCGGTGTTGTGAATCTCCCGTGGTGCCATCAGGAACCCAGTACTTGGTGGTTCCTCCCCACCTGGAGCTCTGAGATGGGTGGGGATAGACTTGGCTTGTTTGGCATCTGCTGTCACCCGACCAGCTGTCCTAGCTGGCCATGCCAGCAGAGCCTGGCTTTTGCAAGCCAAACAAAGGTAACCCTGAGATAATCATAAAATTGTTTAAGTTGGAAGAGACCTTTAAGATCATCAAGTCCAGCCATTAACCCAGCACTGCCAGGGCACCACTAACCCATGTCCCTCAGCACCACAGCTCCAGGGCTCAAAAGCCCCTCCAGGGATCATGGGGACTCCACCACTGCCCTGGGCAGCCTGGGCCAGCCCTGGACAACCCTCAATGGGAAGAAATTGTTCCTCAGCTCCAATCTAAACCTCCTCTGGGGCAACATAAGGCTGGTTCCTCTTGTTCCTTGGGAGAAGAACCTGCCACGCCTTGGCCCGGACCCCCTTCCA